>JAJOOR010028060.1:0-31099 GCA_036250505.1 Solanum acaule | reverse complement strand
GTAACACAAATATTGAAGTTTACCTTATACTTTACATCTATAAGCCACATCCATGAAACACTCTAATATCATATTCATATATCATGTACCTAAACATATCATGCCAAATCAAAATACAAATATTGCATAGGTCAATAACTATATGAAAGAGACACATAGTGTAAGAACCTTCTGGTTGCCCTTGGAATAGGTACGAATATTTAGCTTGCATGTCCTCTTCTGCTTCCCAGCTAGCCTCTTCTATGTTCTGGTTCCTACAAAGTACTTTGACTGAAGCTATGCCTCTACTCCTTAACTTCCTGACTTGTCGGTCCAGTATAGCCACCGGGACTTCCTCAAATGATAGGTCTTGTGTAGGTTCAATATCTTCTATTTGGATGACATGGGATGGTTCTCCTAAACATTTGCGTAGCATAGACACATGGAAGATTGGGTGCACTGCAGCTAACTCAGGAGGTAACTCTACCTCATAGGCTACCTGGCCAATTCTGCATATAATTTTATAAGGCCCAATATACCTAGGACTCAACTTACCTTTCTTTCAAAATCGCATAACACCTTTCATAGGTAACACCTTCAAAATTACAAAATCATCAATCTGAAACTCTAGATCCCTACGTCGCACATCCGTATATGACTTTTGTCGACTCTGAGCAGTCTTTAACCGCTCTTGTATTAACTTAACCTTCTCAATGACTTGGTTTACTAGATCTGGTCCTAGTATTTGTGCCTCGCCTACTTCAAACCAACCAATAGGTGATCTGCATCGCCTCTCATATAGAGCTTCAAATAGAGCCATACCAATACTTGCGTGATGACTGTTACTATAGGAAAATTCTATTAGGGGTAAATGATCATCCCAATTGCCTTTAAAGTCTAGCACACATGCTCTCAACATATCTTTGAGAGTTTGAATAGTGTGCTCGGCTAGACCGTCTGTTTGTGGATGAAATGCAGTGCTAAGATTCACCTGTGTGCCCAAGCTTCTTTGAAATGATCTCCAAAAATGAGCTGTAAATTGGGCACCTCTATCTGAAATAATGGACACGGGGTCCCGTGCAGGCGTACAATCTCTCTTATATATAACTTGGCATAGTCTTCAGCTGTGCTGGTGGACTTAATAGGTAAAGAGTGGGCTGATTTTGTCAGTCGATCAATTATTACCCATATAGAGTCATGTTTATGAAAAGAGGAAGGCAAACCTGTGACTAAGTCCATATTAATGGCTTCCCATTTCCATATCGGAATACTTATGGTCTGAGCTAGGCCACTGGGTCTTTGGTGCTCTGCTTTCACTTGCTGGCAGTTGGAGCATTTTGCTACATACTCCGCAATATCTTTCTTCATATCATTCCACCAGTATACCTCTTTTAGGTCATGCTACATCTTCGTAGAACCAGGATGAACTGAATAATGGGAGCATTGTGTCTCATCCATAATTTGTTATCTCAGCCCATCTACATCAGGAACACATAACCTACCTCGGCATCACAAGGTGCCATCACCCGCTATCTCAAATGGTGTAACCCGATGCTTCCGAATTCCCTCTTTATACTTAAGCAATAGGGGATCATCATATTGCCTCTCTTTTACCAATCCCACCAATGAAGACTCGGCCGTATTCAATACCACAATGCTCCCATCCTCAGAATCCATAAGTCGAACACCTAGGCTGGCTAATTTATGGACATCTCTGGCCACTTCACGCTGAGTAGGTGAAAAATATGCCAAGCTACCCATAGATAATCGACTAAGAGCATCTGCTACAATGTTACCTTTACCTAGATGGTAGAGAATATCCATGTCATAGTCCTTCAACAATTCTAGCCACCTCCTCTGCCTAAGGTTCAAATCTTTCTAATTAAATAAATATTGAAGGCTCTTATGATCTGTAAAAATATCAACGTGTACTCCATACAAGTAGTGTCGTCATATTTTAAGAGCAAATACCATAGCTGCAAGTTCTAAGTCATGAGTGGGATAATTATGTGAGTGTTTCTTCAACTGCCAAGAGGCATATGCTATAACCTTCCCATGCTGCATCAGGACACAACCTAAGCCAACACTTGAAGCATCACAATACACCACATATCCTTATGTGCCTTCTGGTAGTACTAGTACTAGCGCTGTCGTCAATCTATCTTTTAACTCCTGAAAGCTACTTTCACAAATGTCTGACCATTGGAACCTAGCCTCTTTCTGCGTCAGTTTAGTTAATGGAGCAGAAATAGAGGAAAAAACCTCCATAAATCTCCTATAAGAGCCGGCTAGCCCCAAAAAACTACGTACCTCAATAGGAGTGGTAGGCCGGGGCCAATTCTTCACAACTTCTATCTAATAAAACTCCACCCTAATGCCTTCTCCAGAAACCACATGGCCTAAAAATACTACTGAGCTCATCCAAAATTCGCACTTAGAAAATTTAGCATATAATCGATGTTCTATGAGTGTCTGTAGCACTGACCTCAAATGATTTGTATGCTCTGTTTCATCCCGTTAATACACCAAGATATCATCTATAAATACAATCACGTACATATCAAGAAAGGGCTTGAAAATTCTATTCATCATATCCATGAAGGCTGCTGGGGCATTCGTCAGCCCAAATGACATAACAAGGAACTCAAAGTGCCCATATCTTGTTCGAAAAGCTGACTTGGGAATGTCTACATCACGAATCCTCAGCTGGTGATAATCGGACCTTTAAATCAAATTTTGAAAAACATCTAGCTCCTTGTAATTGATCAAACAAATCATCTATTCGAGGGAGAGGATACTTATTCTTTATTGTCACTTGATTCAGCTGCCTATAATCTATACACATTTGCAATGTACCATCTTTCTTACGCACAAATAGCACTGGGGCACCCTAAGGAGATATACTGGGTCGGATAAAACCCTTATCAAGCAAGTCTTTCAACTGTTCTTTTAATTCCTTTAACTCAGCAGGTGTCATTCTATAAGGTAGAATTGATATTGGCCGAGCATCAGGATCCACGTCAATACCAAAGTCAATTTCTCTAATGGGGGGAAATCCTGGAGGTTCCTCAGGAAACACATCAGGATATCCATTCGCCACTGGTACCGACTGAAGAGTCGGCATATGTTTCTCAGCCTCAAGGTCTCTTACTCGAACTAGGTGATGTAAACACCCCTTTGCAATAAGCTTTTGTGCCTTAAGAAAAGAAATAAATTTTCATCTGGGCATCATAGCATTACCCTTCCACTCTAGGACTGACTCTCCTGGAAAATGAAATTGGGAAACCTTATCTCGACAATCAACAGTGGCATAACAAGAGGACAACCAATCCATGCCCATGATAACATCAAAGTCAATCATTTCTAGCTCAATCAGATTGGCTAATGTATCTCGACCACATACTATCACTACACAATCATGATAGACCCGCCTAGCTATGATAGATTTTCCAATGGAGTCGATACTACAAATGGTTCACATAACAACTCTGGCTGTATTTCAAACTTTTTAGCAACAAATGGAGTAATATATGACAGAGTAGCTCCTGTGTCTATCAAGGCATATACATCCTGTGAGAAAACAGATAAAGTACCTACGACCACATCTGGAGACACTTCTGAATCTTGTCGACCAGCTAGTCCATACATATGATTTAGGCCGGCACTTGAACTAGTCCTTCTGCCTCTACCAGATCCTCTATTTGACGGTGCCTGAGGACTATGAAAAGTGGGAGGTATTGATGACGAAGAGGTTGTTGCTGACCTTGTTAACTGTGATTTATCACCTTTATTTCTATCTTTGAGTTGCGGGCAATCTCTTACCAAATGACCTTCTACTCCACACCAATAACATGCATTTAAACCATGTCGACACTCCCCTCCATGTGCTCGGCCACACTGTCTACATGTAGGTCGGGGTGGTAATCCCCGATTAGTACTTCTCTGAGGTCGAAAGTCTGGTACCCTCGAAGTCTGGCCCTGCTCACGTTGAAGTCTCAAAAATTGAGCTGGAGAACTATATGTAGAGCGTGTTGTTGACTGAGTCTGCCTTGATGGTCCTCTGCTAGTGGAAGTTTTATTGCCTCCCTGATACTAGCCCGCCATCCTAGCCCTCTTACTTTGGTCTCTCTCCGTCTCTACTTCACGATTATATTGATCCTCCTCTAACTGTTGAGCATACGCCATAATCCTTGCTATATCCATATCCCTATTTAGGGCGGCAACCGAGAAAATGTCCTTCAAGCGATCCGCGAGGCCACCTACAAAGAGATGAATCCTTGATGTTTGGGTATTAACCAACTCCGGAGCAAACCTAGATAATTGCGTAAACCACAAGCTATACTCTCTAACACTAAGATCACGCTGCTTTAAATTTAGAAATTCATCTACCCTTGCCTCTCTGAGCTCTAATGGCAGAAAATGATTCATGAAGGCCTTTGAAAAGTCTTCCCAGATCGCTATGGGAGCATTTTGGCCCCTCGAAGCTTCCCATATCTGATACCAAGCAATAGCAACATCTTTCAACTAATAAAAAGCTAGTTCAACAACATCTGTCACCGCTACCCGTGTCACCTTACAGATTCTATGAGTCTCGTCAATAAACTATTGAGGGTCCTCTGCCAAGGAGGAGCCTGTAAATATTGGTGGATTCATACGAAGGAAATCCTGAATCCTAGATCCGGATATCTCTCTCTGAGTAGCATTAGGTACCTCTACACTCTGTCTCTGTGCCTGAGTAGCTACCAACTGAGTGAGCAACTGTATCACTCCTCTAATATCCTGCTCTGAAGAACCTGGTGGCAGTATAGGGACTATTGAAGGCATTGTTGGAAGTGCGGGAACCCTTATAGGTTTTTCTGTCCTGAGCGCATGAGGCCTTAAGATCATAGGACTTGACAAACCTTCTTGAGATCTAGTCTGATCAACTGACATTAGAGACTACCCCGTGGTGGTGGGAGGGTTATCAGTAGTTGCCACATGGATGACTTTATCCTTATCTGTAGCAGACATGGTCTGTAACACAGAAAAGCAAAACATGAATCAAAGTAAGTTTCTATGATCAGCTCTACTGCACGATCCAGATTACAAAAAGAAAAATTTCCTAAATGCCCTTGTAGCTCCTTAATTATAAATGTGGCACGTAACACATTGATAAATAAGGTCCTACTAGACACGACTTCATAGACTCCCTAGGACAACTGAACCTAGGCTCTGATACCAAGTTTGTCACGCCTCGTAAGGGTATGGATACTTGATCTACAAATATGCTATGACATGTAAGAAGTCGCAAACTAATAAGTAGGTGGAATAACCACACATGATATATATATACAACCCACGAAGTTATCTGAGCAAAACTATACAAACTGATCCATTAAGATGTCCAAGAAGCCTCTAAATATGTGCAACATCAAATTGCTAATAACTTGCCGAGACAGACCTCGGCTTATACAACTAGCAACTTGTGCATATCATCAAAAGTACTAGATACAAGCTGGCTCCGGATAGAGATGGAGCTCACCAAAACATCTACTGAAGTCAACAAGAGAACCTAACGTGGATGTTCGTTTCCCTGAGAACCTGATCCAGCATTTACAAGGAAATGTAGCGCCCCATATACATGGACATCAGTAAATAACAAATCGATAGATAGGAAAGCTCATATGAATCAGATATTAAAATAGAGAGAACTAAGAGTATATTAGGAGTAAACATAAGATATACAACAATACCCTATGCGCTGACTTAATTGACTCATAATATAATATCTCAAGTAATGATCAATATATCATGATACTCATAGTTTTCCCAGGTGGACTACTTTAAATATTTTTATTACAAATATTCACGTGATGGCCGATCAAGGCAACTCACATTAACTATATGCCATGAGTTTCCTAAAAGTTCATCTCTATGTTTTTATGCATATGTTATAATCGCGGTCTGGTACGAGGTGCACCCGTCGTGGGCTCAGTATGAGGGTCTGCCCGCAGGCCATATGTGCCATGTATTGGCTTAAGTCAGGGGGAAACTAGTATATGAGATTTCCGGCAGACTCCAAATACAAATGATGCCACAAGGGCGGTACGCCACAATATTCAGGCTCACTATAGTGGTTTGGTCTCAATTATGTGCACGGAATCACGTTGCAAGAATGTGTCAAATATAAACTATGAATACCCGCCCCTCGCTATATTTTATCGAATAATGTTGTATGATCTATAACATAGTATTTATGCTAACGGTCGTTCAGCTAATCAAGTAACTAACCAATATGAAGGTTTTACTTTCGTGTTTTAAGTGAACTAACTTGCCCTTATATAAAAATCACGTGACACGGATGATACCTCAAAGGCGAAAGGAGTTAAGCTTCACATACCTTGTTGCTTCTTAGGCTAATGATAGTTCCCGGAGACCCAATCGACAGAACCAAGTCAATCTACATAATTAAACTCAATCGGTAAATCATCTCACAATTATCTATGTGCTACAGTTAATTATTACCAACATGATTAAGCCACCAATAAAATCAACCCAGTTCATCTCCATAATAATTCATAATTCCCACAGTTTCCTCACTTGATTTTTCTTAGCAATTCATCATTGTCATTTGAACCAATCAAGAATCCTTAATTATCTCAAAGTCATTTGATTTAGATCCTTTATACAAATCCAAGGATGCTATCTACTTAAAATAAGTTTTCCACCCCAATACTTCATCCTAAACTATATATACACATCTATAACACACATAACTCTGAAATTAAAAGAAGAGAATATAAGTTACCTGGACTTAAACACTAGGGAGATTTTCACAATTTGTTGTCGAATACTAGAACTCTTAATTCCTTTGGGTTTAGCAAGAATCAGATTTTCTCAACAAAAATTTCCCAAATCTCTCGTGTTTCCAGAGGTCTAGAGTTGCAGATAGTTAATTTCCTTCCTCCGAAGAAAGTTCGTCAAGTTCCATATATTTCTTTCTTTAGGAGGTTGCCTCTTTGATTCCTTTTTATTATTATTATTATTATTATTATTAACCTTATCAAACCAGCCTTTTAAACATTATAAGGGATGAAGTACTAATTAAATATATCAATACTTATCCTATTACCCAATAAAACTTAGTGGCTGAAATTAATTGCAAGGACCCACTGTCCATTGCTTCACATAAGTGACTCAAAGGCATTTAAATTTGCTTTCTTTAAAGAACCAAATAAATCCCACCAAATAGAGAGCAATTAATTTACCCATGTCTATATCTATAATTAGTTTTCTTTATGAAAACAAAATGCCAAGAAACCATTCAATATAACTGCTGCGTTTTGACTTATAAAATAGCCAATTAAACCTTAACTGGGAATTATCTTTTCCTTTTTGATGAGATGCTACCTTAAGGATAAGAAGTGCTCACTTGACATTTCTTTTAGATGGCAGCAGACATATATATATATATATATATATATCCATTTTAACCACTTTAACAAAAGCACCAGATCTTATGTAAATACAACCGGTTCTTCATTTGACTTGGTAGCGAGTAACGCTTCATTATCCTATCCAAATACTATTTGTAACACTTCCGACATAATTTCGTAAATACCAAAAATTTATAGCACACTCAACATCCTAAATTTTATATATAGAGCTCCATATAACCCTTTATGGCTTAAGGGTTAGATATTTACTTAGTAGTAAACTTACTTCAGATTCCGAGATGCTACACCCTTCCAACCCAATATCTTTACATTTTCCAATTACTTTCCAAATAAAGTGAGGAACTTTAATTCTGAGATTTTGTTAGGCTGCTCTCCTAACTTTCTCTTCATAAATTTGTAATCTCAAATGTACTACTTTTTTGCATCTTCTGGATGCTTTCAGTGAAACTTTTTAATTCGTCAAAATAAAAAAAAATCACATCAATCTCTCAAACTACTAATCATGTATCTAGAGTTTACAGGATAGATGGACCGAAACCCAATTTTCTTTTTGTAAAAAGAAAAGACAGAATAACTGAAGCACCAGTTGCATTAAATATACGCAGGTTAAAAAAAGTTGTAATAATATTCCAAAAGAAGCTATCTTCTCGATTGGAGTGCAAGTAAATCATCACGATAACAAAATGATAAATCACAAGTAAATTAAAACCAATCTCGACAAAGATTTAAATTTTAAGAACAAAAAATCTGCATTTGATCATACCACTCAAATAATGGAAATGCGGAAAACCAAGAAACAAACCTCAAATAAGCATAAATTCAAACCTGTCTGAGAAAAACTCAATTGTTTCTGTAATTAAATTCCATCAAGTGCCAAAAGGGGGAGGGGGGGTGGGGGAGGGAGAGTTCCACAAGGTGTACTCTGAATTCTCTTAATACCCACAACAACTTTCGAAATCCAGATCCAACTCGAATAAGAAATTAAACCGAAAGCAACCTTAAAGAATAGAAAAGAGATAGATTTAGGACATGCCTTTAGAACATAGGTAAATTGTAGCGAATAACATACAAAGGTTGGATAGTTGGTTCACTTTATAGTGTGTAAACAAATGGGTGAAAAATGTCGGATGATTGTGTAGCTGTGAAGATGAGTGACATTTGGATACGAGGAAAATGACGATAATAACCCCCATACATTGACAGGTGTCCGACAGTCAAATTATAATCTTTATTGAGAGCATCCAACTGTAAGAATTAATTCTTTTTTTGCTTATTATGAGAATAGTTAAAAGTACCGTCTTTTCCACATTCTTTTGACAAATGAAAAGAATTTCATTTTCTTCTTATATAGAATTTTTTTAATTAAAATTTCTCTTTATTTCCCTTTAAGAAGGTGAACTAATGTTACAAAAGAAAATTTCTTAATTCTTATTGGGATTTGAAGAGAAACAAAATAATTCTTAGTATACATTATCATAATCACGCTTCACTTTATTATTTAGGTTTTTGGAAAAAACGTACACGCTTTTGTTTACTCAAAAAACAATTGAATTTGTTATAAGGTTATCATGTAGATGGACTGACTTGCAAATTAGAGATCAAGTGTATATGCAGTTAGGCAATCGTATAAAGAACGACAATAAATGTCGAAAACTATTCCATGGCACTACAAAATCACCCTACAACCCATTCTCTCCTCCAAGATCTTACAGTATTAAAATCTCACCTAACACCCAAGTAATGTCCCTTCTCCACAAACCTACCCCTAATTCCTCCCAAAATATCTCGTTGGATCCCTCTGTAACGACCCGAACCGTCGTTAATTAGGAGAAATAAAAATTCAAGAATTCTAGGCCACTGTCCCGCCGCAACGGACCAAATGCCGCTAGGGAGGTGATGCCAAGGCGGGATAAGTTGGCACCATAGCGGGATAGGCGAGGCAGAACGTAAATTACAAGAAATCCTATTTTCTCCATCTTTCTAAAATACCTAAATAAGTCGTAAAACACCCTAAAAACCTTAGAAAAGCTGCTCTAAGCTTGGGAAGGAAGGAGAAGGAGATTTCTAGCGTGAGGATGGAGAAATCTTGCGGATTCTTGGACAAATCCACCGTTGGGATGCTCGGAAAACCCAAATTGAAGTCAAAACTCTGTGTAACTGCTTGGTGCCCAGGTAGGTTAGGTTTTATGAATTGAGTAGCTAAAATCTATGCTCATTACGTAATATATGTAAATCAATGGTAAGGTTTATGTGTAGACCTTCGTGCACCGAGTGAATTCAATGGGTAATTCCTAGAAATCAAGTAATTAGGTTTATGCCTTGAGAAGGGAAATCGATGATTTGTTAGGGCTTTTAGAATTGCTATCTTGGATAGAATTGTTTCAAAAATAAGACTATGAAATCATGAATGAAACTAGATTTATGAACATAAGCTAGACTATAAATTGGGGTGATTGATTGAGGAATTACATGAATTGTGATTAAACCCTAGAAAGAAGCCTTAGATGATGAACTAGGGCTAAGCATGACAAATTAATGAATGTTGATCCAATTGGTATCTCAACAAAGTGAACACGAGCAAGGTAAATTGGAACTGAAAGGTTCTAATTAGTATCTAGCCTTAAGGGATGAAAAAGGGCATGGATGACTAGTAATGGTCATGTATGGAACAAACTAACCAATAAATTGGAATTGTCTGTGTGTTGCGTCTTGGAAACTGTGTTTGTGTGCTCTTGTTGATTGAATTAACTGTGAATGTAAAGTTGCACTTGTTGAATGTGATGATGCAATTTCGTGTACTATAAATATGTGTCAGAACCTTATTCTGTGCAATGTGTTGGTCAATTTGATTTAAAATTATGAGAATCGTAAATATTGGGGTGTATCCTGGGATGAGTGGGCGTAACATTAAATTAATGAGAGCTAGTTGGGTTTCGTGTCGTTAAGATTAATTTAGATACGTACCCTAGACTATTGGGTTAAGTTGGGAACCTTCGAAAAATTTTTGAAAAAAGAAAACCTCCAAGAAAATTTTTGGCAGAGGGTCTGCCCCCATTTTGGCCGCTGAGGCAGAATTAGTTCCGCCAAGGCGACCCTGCCAGAGTGAAATTTGGCCAGCCAGAGTGGGATAAGGCGAGGCAGAACCTTAGCATGTCTTCCCATGTTTTCCTAGTCACAATTTCGGACCCCGATTTGTGTCCAAACTCACCCCTGCCAATCCAACAACATTCAGCAATAGAAGCAATAGATTATAAACACCTTAAGATTAAATAAAAGGCTGCATCAGACAGCAAAAACAAGCATCCATGTGCTACCAAAAACTTAAGAGAATCGAAAGATAGAAGCGAAGTGTCTAAAATTTACAAGCCCAAGAAAGGCGAAGAAAGCAATCAGGATCCCTGGGACTGGGAGGTGTCATCATCAGAGTCGAGGTCCTTCGGGGGCTTCTCGCCAGCTCAAGCCTCACTCAGTATAGGAAACTTCGCATAGTCCTCTGGCTCGAGCTGGGGAACCTCCCTGTCAGGGGAAACACAAGAGAAGATGACATTACCAGTCTTCCACATTCGAGTCATCAGACGATTCCTCACCAAACCCTTCCTCCTCTCTTGGCACAGCTGGCAACGGAGCATCTCGACCTCTAGGGTGGTGCTGGGTGGAACTAGAGTGAAGTTGGTGTAAACACTCCCAATTTTCTTTCGAATAGCCTCCAGATCCTCTTCGACCCGTGCACCTGAGAGTGGGTCATCATCGTCTGAATTCACGGCCGCTTTACTGCTGCTAGCCCTTCCCGTCCTCCTTCTATTGCTCCTAGAAGTAGAACATATCCTAACCAAAAAAGGGTGAAGGGGGGGATCCATAGAAAGTACCTCAACAGAATCAAATAGAGGCACTCCCGCCCGCTTGCACAGGGCAGTGATAAGACCAGGAAGAAAGAACACCTTTTTGTTGCCCCGATAAAACATCTTCCATTCTCAGATGATCTGCGCCCCCACATTTAGCGGGATACCATGTATGGCGCACGCCACCGCTAAGGCCCGGGGAAAGGTCCCGTCGGTGCGGTTGCCCGATGGGGGGGATCCTTCTAGTGACCAAATGTATCCACCTCTTAGAATCGGGTGACCAATCTGTGCTAGTAATACCCTCAGCAGTAGCCCAGTATACCTGATCCCAGCACGTAGGTTCAACCAGAGTGTCTCTCAACCACTCCAGATCTATCTCCTTTAGCCTGGCCTCGTATTCATGGTTTGGGACCTCCGGTACCTCTAGGGCCTCATTAATAGCAATGGCGTTCAGATGAATGTCAACTCCCCTGATACGGATGATAGGGTGAGGGTCGTCCCATCACACTGTAAGCAGGATGGCATATAACTCCCTCACCCAAGTAGAGAGTGCATCTGGGGAGCCTCAGTCAGTGGAAGCCACCCGAACTCTACCAGACGAGCATAGAAGGCAGGCTCCTTCTCTTCTAACTTGTGCAACACAAAACCCTTCTAGCAACAGAACCTTGTATTGCGGTAATCGCGATGTCTCTCCCGACTCGTGGCATCAGGAAACCGAATGAAAGGTAAGGGTTCATCGTTTTGTCTTGCCATTAGAGAGCCTGTAATAAGTTGGAAATCAGTTAGAAACGCGACAGGATAGTCGGTGTAAAGCTGGAAAATTAAGAGAGAAAATTTTGTGTTAACGGTGTAGGCCACTGGTCCGGCGCACCCTGGCGGGATTATGAAGGCCGTTATAGCGGAATGAAAACCGCCAGAGCGGCCTTCATCTAGGATGAACACAGGCGGGTAAATGGCACCTTTTCGTCCCAAAACCTCCGATTTCGACAAAATTTCAGCAGATCGGAGTGTATAAACTACCTTAGAACATAAATAAGCAATTATTTCGACAAAATAACTCCTAAATGAGGCCTAAATTGGAGTTTTACACCAAGGGACCCTCCAACTTCCCCCACCCATTTCGATATCATTTTACCCATACTTTTATGAAATCCTTACACCCAGGACATTATGGGAACATTGGGGACGTACGGAAGTAACCATGCTACGTTTTTCTAACAAATCTAGCAACCTAGTTCAAATTCAAAATAACAACCCTAAAAACCGTCTATTTTTTATCAGTTAATCAGTATACAATCATTTTTAGTTAAATACTGAAGTAAAGAGTGTAATGAGAAGAGAGTTTACCTTAACTTCGACGTTCAAAACCAGGGAAAATTGAGAGGATTTTTGGAGAATTTTAAAGCTAGGGAGAACTGGGGGAAAATGTTATTTTTCCCCTATTTTTGGTTCCCGATCTCCCACTGTAGCGGGAGATCCTCGCCACTGCGGCCCCGCCTCAGCGGGAAAGATTCCGCCCTAGCGTGCTAGATTGTGTAGTTTATTTTTTTTTCATTTCCTCGTGTGTTGTCTCAATTTTCTTCCGATCCTCAAGTATAGTACCTTGCTAGTATCAACCATTTGAAAAGTAACCAGTTGTGGTGGTGGTTTCGTGATGACCTTACCCATTAGTTTGGAAGTACTTCGGAAATTAGGGCATGTGATTACCCGAGCACTAGTCGTTCGGGGATGAACGAGGGGGTAAATTGGTATCTATTATAACGACCCAAACAATCATTAATTAGGAGAAACAATAATTCGGGGAATTCTGGGCCACTATCTCACCACAACGGGCTAGATTCTGCTAGGGCGGCGACGCCAAGGCGGGATAAGTTGGCGCCATAGCGGGATAGGTGAGGAAGAACGTAAATTACAAGAAATCCTATTTTCTCCATCTTCCTAAAATACCTAAATAAGTCGTGAAACACCCTAAAAACCTCAGTAAAGCTGCTCTAAGCTTGGGAAGGAAAGAGAAGGAGATTTCTAGCATGAGGATGGGGAAATCTTATGGATTCTTGGACAAATCCACCATTACGAAGCTCGGAAAACCCGAATTGAAGTCAAACTCCGTGCAACTGCTTGGCGCCCAGGTAGGCTAGGTTTTATGAATTGAGTAGTTAAACTATGTGCTCATCACGTGATATATGTAAATCAATGGTAGGGTTTATATGTAGACCTTCGCGCACCGAGCTAATTCCATGGGTAATTCCTAGAAATCAAGTAATTAGGTTTATGCCTTGAGATGGGAAATCGATGATTTGTTAAGGCTTTTAGAATTGCTATCCTGGATAGAATTGGTTCAAGAATAAGACTATGAAATCATGAATGAAACTAGATTTATAAACATAAGCTAGACTATAAATTGGGGTGATTGATTGAGGAATTACATGAATTCTGATTAAACCCTAGAAAGAAGCCTTAGATGATGAACTAGGGCTAAGCATGACAAATTAATGTATGTTTATAATGTTGCATTGTTGATCACACTTGTTGTGAATAAGATGGGTGAATTATCATTGACATGAAATCATGACTTAAATGTATAATCTTGAGGATATATTTGTGTTTGTGATTGTGATGTGTTGAATGGATCGGTTGCCACGTTCCGGCATAACTAACTAGGATCGGTTGCCACGTTCCGGCATAACTATTGGATTGGTTGCCACATTTCGGCATAACTATGGGATCGGTTTCCACGTTCCGACATAACTAACTTGGATGAGTTGCCACGTTTCGGCATAACTAACTGTTTGGGTTTGGGTTCCATGAGAGGACCAATGATGTGGCTTAATTATGTGACTTGAGAAAGGTGTTAGTCGTTCGTAAATGTTGATGATATTGTATATGTTCGTTATACATGTGATTATATTGTTCATTGACTTATACATGTTGGACTTGTTGGGTATAGTGGAAGGGTTGAGTGTTTAAGGGGCAAGTAATAGATAGTAATGGTTGTTCGTGTGTTGTAATAGTGAGAAGTAGAGGTAGCCTATGTGAAGAATTATGCTTAGGTGGATTTCACCTTCCGGGGAAAGAGATTGGGTTAAGTATTAAAAGAGAGTGATGTAATGTATTATGTGACGAGGAAGTAGGGGTGTGACGTGAATGGTTGTTTGAGATGTTGGTGGTTGTAGTTGGGGTAATTCTCTACGTGTTAGTATGGTTAGGCTATGATCAAGTACCTGGTAGGTAGGTTAATGGAGAAGGATACTAATAGTCAGAATACTAGTGTATATTGGAGGTATGTCAAGAAAGGGGTAAAGGTGGAGAAGTGAGTGTTTATTTCATGATCTTATTAGTTGATTTCTTATATTATGTAGTGGGCGTCAAGTTGACCGATGATGCCTACCAATACGCATGTTTTGTACTGATACTACTCTTGCTATGTCTTTGACATAGTCTGGATGCAGGATTGGTGACGTTTCATTAGGTAAAGACAAAGACAATCTCCAACAGCTTCTATCCTTCCTTCCGCATGGTGGGATCTGTGTCCTTTATTTAATTGTGCAGTTAAACTCTTAGTAGCTCTTGTACCTGTTTAGACTAGATCCATAGGAGTTGCTTAAATTACTTTACAAGTTTAACTAGTAGTGTGTCTAAGGATATTGTTTATAAAACCATAGTATTATCTTATTTATTTCTGTTTTCTTAAAATTTCCGCATGTTTTTATTATTGGATATAAGGGTTCTCCTACTTAGGTGTTAGAGTGGGTGCCCGCACGATCCGGTGGTTGGGTTATGACACCCTCCCCCACATCTCCATAGATCCCTTCCCACCATAATGGATTTTTTCTCGAAATCATGGGAGTTCATAAAACTAATATTTTTGGGGCAATCAATCACTTCCACTAACACTGCTATATGGTGAGATCATGTAATGCCACTTTCACCTCATTGATTCCTGAGAAGAATGGGGCTATGGAAATTAGAGACTTCAGACCTAAAGTCTTGTTGGCAATGTCAATAAAATAGTGACCAAACATTTAGCAAAAAGGTTGAAGAAGGTACCTGGGAAACTGGTTTCCAGTCACCAAATGCATTTATCAAGGGAAGACAATAACTGATGCATCCTTAATTGCTAATGAGGTCATGGATTGAAGGATTCTTGGATTCATATGCAAACTTGATTAAGAAAAGGTTTTTGACAAGTTAAATCGATTCTCTATTATGAAGAAAATGGGCTTTGGCACCAAATGGCTTAAATGGATCAGATATTGTATCTCCATAATCAAATACT
The DNA here is from genome assembly GCA_036250505.1 of Solanum acaule. Taxonomy (NCBI): domain Eukaryota; kingdom Viridiplantae; phylum Streptophyta; class Magnoliopsida; order Solanales; family Solanaceae; genus Solanum; species Solanum acaule. The sequence goes on along the minus strand of JAJOOR010028060.1, from coordinate 15,569 downwards.
CAATCTTGATAAACAAAGGACCAATTTGGGTTTTCTCTCCACAGAAATGAATCAGACAATGAGAGCCTCTCTCTCCATCATCTTGGCTATGGAAGGACTACACAAAATGTTGCAAAAGGCTAGACAATTGCAATGGATACATGGATTTAGTGTGGGTTCAAACTCAGGAAACACTTTGACCATTTCTCACTTACTATATGCTAATGATGATCTAATTTTTTGTGATGCAAAGAAGTCCAAGTCCTCTAACAAGAATCTTACACTGATGTTTTTTGAAACTTCATCAGGTTTACAGATCAACATGTTGAAGAGTATTATTTTTCCCTGTTAATGATATTAATATCACAGAGGAGCTTGCAGAAATTTTGTGGTGCAACATTGGTTTACTTTCTAGCACTTACTTAGGCATCCCCTTGGGTGCCAAATTGAAGTTTGTGATATATGGAATGGGGGAAATTTCAACATCTCTCTTTGGGTGGAAGACTCACACTTATCAAGAGTATTCTAGATAGTATACTAACCTATTTTATGTCCCTGTTTCCCATACTAAAGAAGGTGCGAGGATCATGATAAATTTTCTATGGGACGGCAATAGCAGTACTCAAAAGTTTCACTTGATAATATGGGACAAAGTTTTACTTCCAAAATGCAATGGGGGCCCTGGGGGTTAAGACCTGGCAATTCATAACAAATCCTTACTTATGAAATGACATTAGAGATATGGCTCTGGTGATGGTAGTGTCATGAAGGATGTTATCATTGCCGAACATGGTAGAAAGGAAAAATGGAGCTCAAACACCGTCAAGCTGCCTTATGGAGTTAGGCCTTGGAAATATAGACTCTAAATTATCTCATGGAATTCCCTTGTAACCTGGGGATGGTATGTATATCAAGTTCTAGAAAGATTGATGGTGAAACAATACAACTCTCAAGGAAGAATATCCCAATATCTTCAACATTGCTATAAATAAGGACTCCTCAATTGCTCAAAACAGGACCAACAACACTTGGGATGTGCATTTGAAAAGGTTTTTGCAAGACAAAGAACTTGGGAGTTTGATGGAAATATTAGCAATGGTGAAAGCTCACAGTTTTGATGCAAGTAAACTAGATAGGCTAAGGTGGGGGAAACAATGGTGTATTCACAGTGAAAGAATGATACGCACAAGTATGCTAACAAAGTCAAGTAACTGATAAATGGCCATGAAAGCTAGTATGGAAGACCAATATACCTATGAAGATTAAATGTTTTAGTTGGAGGTATACTAAACAATGCTTGTCTTACTCTAGACAACATGAATAGGAAGACATTGCAGTTGGTCAACATATGCTATTTTCGCAAGACAATTCAGGAGAGAGTCAGCCACCTCTTCCTTCACTGCCCATTAGCATATGATCTCTAAAATTAATGAAAATCTTGCTGGAACCATTTCCCTTCGGCACATTATCACTAGCCGAATCTATTTCCCATCGGCTTTATATCAAATTACAAGTTGGAACCATTTCCCTTCGAGATAGTATCGAATCACTAGTCGGAACCATTTCCTTTCGAGTTACTATCAAATCACTAGCCGGAACCATTTTCCTTCGGCTTTATATCAAATCACTAGCCGGAACCCATTTCCCTTCGGCTTTATATTACTAGTCGTAACCAATTCCCTTCAGCCTTATATCATATGTCTAATCATGGTATTCAACAATCAACACAAATAAGCAATGTCACACTATAAGAAAGAGACAACAATTCAGACAATTCAAACCACAATTGTGCCATCAAAGCACTTCATCAATCAATCAAATAACGGTCACAACAAGGAAATTCACAAGCATTATGATCAACAAGTCGCATTTTCTTTAATCCCCTTTTTATTTATTAAGATTAAACAAGTGCAACAATGAGACCTTCTTCAATCCCATTACTCCCAACACACAATGAAAGGACATAGATGATTCTACTAGGTTACAAAGTTCAAGAGACCACTTGCCTTAATTCAATCAATTAATCAATCCGAAGCTTGAGCCTTCTCCTTTCGAATGATATCAAATGCCCAAAATCTAGCTCAATAAAGTAATCACAATAAGATTCTGCAATTAACACTATCCAACTCAAGCAATTTAGACAAAAAGGTCAATAAACTCAAAAAATCAATTCCGAAATAGAGGTTTAAATCTGAAAATATTTACTTGAAAACATTACTCAAGGCATTGGGAACTCGTTGGTGAAAACCATTTGGAAAAAGAATTTGAAATTAGTTCACAAACCCAATTTTACATCAACAACTCAAATTCACGAAAACCCTCAATTTATCCATCCAAAATCTCGATTTGAACACATAAATCCAATATTAATAATAAGTAATTGAAGATTTAAAGTCAAGAAATGTTACCAACCTATTTTATCTTGAAAAACTCACTTGAAATAGACTCCACCGAGTTCTCAAATCTCCAATGGAAAATGGGGAAGAAACCTCGAATTTGGATCAAAACACTACCAGAGGTCCTTCGCAAACGTGCACCCCTATTCGTAAATGTAGCCAGATAGCTCATATCTGAGCCCACGAATGCGCCCTACACTCCACGAATGCGGAGGCCAAAGCTTTGACCTCCCACGAATGCTAAATCCATCTTGTATAATTTTATCATGCAGACAATCTGAAGTAGAGCTTCTGCAAAATATAAGAAGTTAAAAACTTAGAAAATACTGTTGGATAGAATTCATACATTCAATTTCACATTCTTGATTATGGTATTTGCAAAACTAATGTCCATAATCAAATTTGGCAAGTCCATTGATTGGTAGCTAGGGTCATCATTCTCTGATCATTCACAAAAATTGAACTGTATTTTCACGTCCAAATACAATAAAGAGAATGACATATTTTAGGTCTTTATCTCCAAGTACTTATATTTCAATTTATGTGAGACATTCTTAATTTATTCAACTCTGTAATGAATGAATATTTTTTTCTTGATTGACAAATATTTAATGAAATTATCAATTTTGTTCATACTGGGTGTGTATCGGTCGGTTAGGTTTGATTTTAAGTATTATCATTTTGACTTACTGATTTTCGATTTTTAAATATGCTAAACAGATATCCAAACCAATAAGATTTTTCCGTAGATTCTCTCTACTTTGAAAAATTAATAATGCAAACAATGTGTCAAGTTAAAATCAATTACATTGAAATTGCGAAAGTAATGTATGTGTGAAATTAGGGATACTTGCTACATAGTCCAAAATATGACAAAATTAAAGGACATTTTGATATATTCTACATATTTTTAGTTTAGGATCGTGCCCCGAGGCCCACTACCCCAACCCGGCCTTGAGGCGTCGTGCTCTGAGGCCCCCCCCAAAGCGTTGTGCCCCGAGCCCACTCCCCCTCACACAGCTACGGGGAACCGTACCATGACGGTCCCCAACCCCCCCTTGAGGCGTCGTGCCCCGAGTCCCCTCCTACTTTGGCCTCGAAGAGTCGTACCCGAGGCCCCCTACCCCACCACCAAACCTCGAGGCATCGTGCCCCTCCCCCCCTCCCACCAAACACCTCGGGCCTTCAGGCGTTGTTCCCCTAGGCCCTCGGGCCTCGAGGCGCTGTGGCCTAAGCCCCCCTAAGCCTCGAGGCATCGTGCCCCGAGGCCTACCACCCCAGGCCTCGAGAAATCTTGCCACGAGGCCCCCCAGGCCTCTAGGCATTTTGCTCCAAGCCCCCACTCCCTACCCAGGCCTCGGGTGGTCGTGCCCCCAACCCCCTTCCCCCCAATGGCCTAGAGGCGTCGTGCCCCGAGACCCCCTTACCCCAAGGCCTCGAGGCGTCGCTCCCCGAAGTACCCTTCGAAGCGTTGTACCTCGCGGCTCCCCACCCCTCTTTTGAGGCGTCGTCCGCCGAGGCCCCTCCTACCCCGACCTCGAGGCGTCATACCCGGAGGCTCCCCTCACCCCACCCCCTTTCCTCGACGCATCGTACCCCGAGCCGGCCCACCCCATTGGTCCTCGAGGCGTCATTCCCCAAGTCCCCCCCTCCCCACCCTAGCCTCGAGGCATTACTAAGGACTAAACTGTTACTAAGGACTCCGAGAAACTAAATATTCTGAGCTAGGAACCTTAAACTGATGTCAATTATCGAATAGGGCATCCTTAAACTGCTTGTAGTATTATAATCAAGGAATTTCCCTAAACAGAGGAAGAATTAATAGTATATGGATGAAAACACATTTTCTTTTTCAAATTGGACCAAAGTTGGAGAAAATTTTATCAATAGAAACAAATAAGCTATGGCGGAAAGCAAAGAAGGACTGTCGATTTACAGTTAACTCTTGCTATAAATTGTTGACAGCCAAATGACAATGAGAAAATTTGTCCATTGAAGATGACCTGGAACAGAAAAGTTGTCTATTTCTCCTTTTGTTTATCGACTTAATATTCAAACAGATTCATTCTCAAGGAATGATGGATGCTACCAAGCAAAACCAAGATTGGATTAAGCAGTTGACTCTAAAGAAGAACCCAAACAAAATTGATACTTGTTTTTTCTTTCTTCTTCTTTTTCGGGACTCTAAAACCAGTAAAGATATCCCTAAATCACTCAGTGATTCTAACAACAAACACTTTCTTTTTAAACCAACTAGTGGTTAAATTCTGACAAGTGACAACCACATCCGCGTTATCCTGATTCCAATTATACATCAGAGAGTAATGTTAGTACAACACACTTTCCCTATAGTACAAATTTGCAAATACTCCCCTGCCCAATCAGTAATAGATCAAGCATACCATGAACCAATTACTATCTGATGCACCCAGGGGCAGATCTAGAGGAACAGAAGGGGGTTCATCCGAACATTATATAAGGTTAAATTTTTTCATGTACATGTGAAAAACTTGACACCGCCACTTGGTGCACCCGCTGACACGAAATAGTGGATATGCCTATATAACTATAACCTAAACTATAATCCATGTAGTAAACGGTAAAGCTTGCATCTTCCAAATCATCCTTACATAAGCTTTCTAGCAGTTTATCACACCACCATCAGTTGCTTAGACTCAAGGGGTAAATGTTAGCTTTCTAGTTCTTAACTACAGAAACTAAAAAACAAAATTTGGTAATAGCCTCAACAATAGAATTAAGAACGATCAAGCAAATATCAAAGAACGGGTCTAAAGCTACTGAATTGTAACTGAAAGACTATAATTTCTCAGCAGTTTTCAGTATAACAAAGATAAGCGTTGAGCCAGTTATGAGTGAATGGTTGAAAGCTACTTATCTGCAACTAATGGACATAAATTTTGCAATAATTTCAAGACTTATCAAGAAAAGGGTAGAGCTATATATCAATGAATGGTCCAGAAGAAATATTTAATTGCAACTAAAAGACTAGAACTTTGCAACATTTTTCACAATAACAAGAAAGTCTCAAAAGGGTCGAACCAGTTACTAGTGACTGGTCGAAAGCTACTTAATCAAGTTTCACATCTAATTTATTTATCATTGGAGTCCGCATTTTGAAGCCTAAGCATACTACCTCGAAACTTCCACAAAGATGCCGATTACTCCTTTCTTTTCTCGATCCTCAAACAAACTCATATAAGGTTAGTTTTTTATGTATATATGAAAATCTTGTCTCTGCCACTAGGTGTTCCCACTGACATTAAATACTGGATTGGCCTAAATTCTGATAAGTGACAACCACATCCGCATTATCCTGATTCAAATTATGCAGCAAATAGTAATGCTAGTACAACACACTTCGCCTATAGTACAAATTTGCAAATACTCCTACCCAATCAGTGGTAGATCCAACATATCATGAACCAACTGAAAGATGCACTCAAGGAAAGAGCTAGAGGAACGGAAGGGGGTTCATTCGAACCTTATTTAAGGTTCAATGTTTTTCATGTATATGTCAAAATCTTGACACTAGGTGCATCCACTGACTCTAAATACTGGATTGGCCTATATAACTGTGACCTGCACAATAATCCATGTAGTAAATGGTAAAGCTTGCATCTTTCAAAGCATCCTTACCAAAGTTTCTAGCAGCTCATCACTACCATCTGTTGCTTAGACCAAAGGGTATATTTAGCTTTTCTAATAAACAAAACCTGGCAATAGCCTTAACAATAGAATTAAAAAGGGTCGATCAAATAACAAAGAACGGGTCTAAAGCTATTGAATTGCAACTGAAAGACTACAATCTCAGCAGTTTTCACTATAATAAAGCTAAGGGTTGAGCCGGTTACTATAGAATGGTCGAAAGCTACTGATCTACAACTAAAGGACAAAACTTTAGCAACAATTTCAACACTTATCTAGAAAAGGGTAGAGCTATATATCTATGAATGGTCAAAAAGAAATATTGAATTGCAACTAAAAGACTAGAACTGTGCAACAATTTTCACAATAACAAGAGAGGCTCAAAAGGGTCGAAACAGTTACTAATGAATGGTTGAAAGATACTCATATGCAACCAAAGGACTACAATTTCAACAATACCAAGAAAAAGGTCAAGGTCTTTCCTATGGTATCTGGTAGCACACCTAACTCATCCTGAGCTAGGAGTTATGGTCGTTTGAAGTCGACCCAAAACTCATACTTAAGCATAACTTGCAAAATTTTAGATTTTGCTATTTCCAACTTAGTTCTTTTTCGAACTCAAGGTGCTACATCTAGTGAACTTAACACTTAAGAAATTTTAATTCCTCGGTAAAATCCTATTCACAATGAAGGATGGTTCAAGTCTTAGCTCAAATATTTTATGGGGTGCTACATATTACATATGAGATCTCTATCACATACCAATTTAAAGTTAAAGATGTTACCTTTGGTCTGCCTAAACCTGAAGTTTTGCCCTTTCCCTTGTGTGTATTTGATGGTTCTTCCCTTGCTGATGACTCAACCCTTTGTGGACATCCTCTCTTGTTGTGGCCTCTAACATTACAGTTACTACATGTCATGGCAAGTCCAGTTCTAGGTAGCTTTCCAGATTTTTTACTCTCACAATCTTCCTTCCTTCTAAGTTTACCTGGCCTGCCAGGCATGCTTTTTATATCTGGTGGTGCAACTGTGGGGTTAGTAGATACAGGCCACATCTCTATGTTTGTGACAGGTTGAAGGACATTGGCGTAAGTCCTCAAGTAAGTTGTCTTACTATAGCAGTTGTCAATGTAGTCAAGGGGTTCATATTTCTTAAAGTAAATGGCAGTCACAGCATGTGCGCATGGTATAGCTTTTAACCGCCATACCCTACAATTACAAGTCCACCTACCAAGATTCACAATTTGTTGACATAGTCCTTCTCTCACTTCAAACCCATCAAATCCATAAAATTCAATATTACAATTCATTGACCTATCAATATTCTCCTGTAGTACCTTCAAAGACATTGGAGAAAAATTACACATCTAAGTATTTGTGAACTCTCTTAACTTGGCTATTCTTGTCATCATCTTTACTCTTATCTCTTCAAGCATAGTAATAATTGTCTTGTGTCTAGCTGCCAAGATCCATGCATTAAAGCACTCAGACATATTGTTGTCTACAGAATCACATTTTACTTGAGTATTAAAGTAAACCTTACACCAGTACTCTATGTTGTAGTACATAAGATCATCCATCATTTTTTCTGGACCAAGCAACTTTATCTTTGCAACATTTTTTCTCAATTGAGATTCAAAGGTACTCTTTGCAATAGACCAAAACTATTGTCTTCTTTGGAGACCTCTCTAGTCCTTTGCCTAGTTAGCTAAGATGTGTCTAGCACACATTCTATGTTCAGCACACATTCTATGTTCAGCAACAGGTAAAATATTTAGAATTTCTCCAGATAATTCCTGTAATAGATCTAGATATGTTATAATATCAAATACATGAAAATTGATAAAGACAACTACAAAATAAAATAGTACACATACCTTTTGCATATCTGTAATCAAGGTGAGATCTTCACCATCTCCTAGATCTTCCTTCAACAGTTTGATAAACTATGTCCATGTCTCTTTCTTTTCATACTCAACTACTGCCCAAGCAAGTGGCTGCATTTGGTTATTACCATCTTTGGCCACAACAACTAACAATTGTCCTCTACAAACTTCTTTAAGAAAACAACCATCTAAACCTATGCACTTTCTACAATTTAGGAATGCCTTCTTCAATGGATCAAAGCATATGTAAAAGCTCTGAAATACTGGCCTACCAAGAGCATTAGGTTCACCAAGTTTAACAACACAAGTGCTCCTTCGATTAGTCCTCAACAGTTCATCTTTATAGTCAAGAATTTTGCCAAATTTCACAATATGATCACCCATGATATCTTTCAACAGTTTAGCTCTTGCCCTCCTAATAGTATTCATGCCAACATGAATTTTAAATTTGTTCCTTATCAACTCTTGCAACTTGAAAACTCTTATATTTGGCTACTCATTAATCCTTTTTTCTAAAGTGTGTAGATATGAACTTTGCATTACACAAATAATTTCTAGTTGTGATGTTACAACTATGCTTTGGATTGTAAGTCTTTATCATGAAATCATTTGTTGTTTTGTCAAGACATCCAAACAAAAGTCATGGATAACCTTCCTTGCACCTACATCTAACTCTTTTTGGCTCATTCACACACTTCTCTATTTGAACTCTTTTCTGGACAACATATTTACTTACTGCTCTTCTAAATTCATTCACATCTGCAAAGACCCCAACTGCCATACAACTTTCTTGGCAGTAGGATCATGGATAATTTTCTGATTATTTGGCCTCCTCCTTCTTGATAAATTTACTCTTTCAGGTTCAACACATTCATCACTAAATTCATCTTCATCTATATCAAAACTTCCTTCATCAGAACTTGCAAAATAAGGCTCATCACCTCCTAATCTTCCTTCAACACTTATTTTACCTGTTTGAGTTTCAACAAAACCTAAATCTAGTCCAGCTTCACCTACTGGTACATCTTCAATATCAGGTATTCTCTCTTTTCTTTTTCTTCTTTGAAAAGATCTCTTTTCAGCCCTCAACTCCCTAACCTCTTCATGTACATCACTACCATAGTCCTCATCATCATCTCCCACCAATACACATTCAGACTCAACACTCTCTTCAGTTGAGTAATCAAAACCCTCTTCTTCTAAGAAATCAGATTCAACAGGACCTGAAACTAAATCATCAACATCTTCAGTACTAGGATTTGTAGCAGTGACATGTGTTGTAGTGGAAGGAGATCTAGGAGCAGCAGTTGTAGTGGGAGGAGATGTAGTGGAATGATTTGTAGTTGAATGAGATCTAGGAGCAGCAGTTGTAGTGGGAGGAGTTGTAGTGGAAGGAGATCTAGGAGCAGCAATTGTAGAGGGAGGAGTTGGGGTATAAACAGATCCAGTAGCAGCAGGAGTAGTGAAAGGAGTTGGGGTAGAATGAGATCCAGTATCAAAGGTAGTAAAAGGGTCTTCACCTACCCCACTTTGTTCATTTACTTTATTAAAAGTTGAACCAGATTCCTCCGTATCCAATAGAATAGGGGTGGGGTCTACAACTGTATCATCAATCAAGTGCTTTACATATACCTCCACAATATCTCCATCTTCCAAACAACAACTTAAGTCTAAAATATCCATATCATTATGAATATCTTCCAAAATGCCACTGTCATGAGGTTTGAAACTAAATGTGCAAGTTGTTGTGTATCCCAATTCTTTAATGTAGCCTCTTAATTCAAAATAGGACAGTCTATCCACATCAACATCCAAAAACTCTGTAACTTGCCCACCACTGTAAACTGGTTGTCCACTACTCAAATCTAATACTCCACCATGATACGATCTTATAGTAACCAAAGTAAATCCACTCATCTCCTACCTGAACAGAGGTAACACTAGTAAGGAAATGAGAAACTCTGTTTTCTGAGGTTCTACTTTACCAGTAAACTACAAGACGATATAAGTTCACGAAAACAAGTAAATAACTATTTGGTTGCTTAAAAGATTCTGAAGCAGCAGAACTAGGGAGAAAAATAAAAAAATCCCTAATCGAACACTATTGTTTGAACTGAATAAAACATTGAAAACCCCTAATAAACTACATACTACGACACACATATAGAAATAGCATTTGGATGCCCATTACAACAAAACCTAATCAAACACTACCATCTTAACTAAAATCAAATATCAAGATAACATTCAGTTGGTAAAGAATAACCTTCAATTAGAACTAACCCTAATAAACATTAAAAGGCCCTAATAAACTACATACTACAACACACCAGTCAAAATAACATTTAAATACGTAGTAAAAATAAAACCCTAATCAATCACTACCATCAAAATAATATTCAGCTAGTAAAGATCTAACCTTTTTTCAGAAGAAATAGTAAGAAAGCCTTTCGAGCAACAGTAATGGAAGATCGTCAAACAAAAATGGAAGAAGAATGAGGTTCGATTAGGAGGGAATGGAACAAGAATAAGGGTCGATTAGGTTCATAAAAGGTAAAGGTAAAGTTTTGTGACACGTGTCAATTTGTAAGTCATGTAAAGTCATGGGGTCCACTAATATATACGTGGACAACGCGTGTATACAAATATTTTTTTATAAATCTGGTTTATGTGGACACATCAACGTCTGACAGTGAACTAATATAAAGAAAAAAAGGTTCAGGGGGTAATAGGACCCTCGCAAAGGTTAAGTGTGTAGTTGGAAATATGGCTAAAACTTGAGGGGGCACTTGACCCTTTTCTCCAACAAAATATCAAATCTTTAAACCTAGTTTTGAAAAGGGAAAAGGCTCAACTATACTATCGAACTTTGAGAAAAGGCTCATCTATGTCATCCATTTAAGGTTTGGCTCATCTATGTCATTTTCATTTGAGAAAAGGCTTATCCATGCTATTATTTGTTAATCCACTGACTCGTAATACTGGATTGGCCTATATAACTATGACCTGCACAATAATCCATGTAGTAAATGGTAAAGCTTGCATCTTTCAAAGAATCCTTACCTAAGTTTCTAGCAGCTCATCACCACCATCTGTTGCTTAGACCAAAGGGTATATTTAGCTTTTCCAATAAACAAAACCTGGCAACAGCCTTAACAATAGAATTAAAAAGGGTCAAGCAAATAACAAAGAACATGTCTAAAGCTACTTAATTGCAACTGAAAGACTACAATATCAGCAGTTTTCACTATAACAAAGATAAGGGTTGAGCCAGTTACTAGAGAATGGTCGAAAGCTACTAATCTGCAACTAAAGGACAAAAATTTGGCAACAATTTCAACACTTATCAAGAAAAGGGTAGAGCTATATAGCTATGAATGGTCAAAAAGAAATATTGAATTGCAACTAAAAGACTAGAACTTTGCAACAGTTTTCACAATAACAAGAGAGGCTCAAAAGGGTCAAAACAATTACTAGTGAATGGTTGAAAGATACTCATATGCAACCAAAGGACTACAATTTCAACAATACCAAGGAAAAGGTCAAGGAATAATTATCAATGAATGGTCAAAATATTTTTTACTGAAGTGAAATTCCCAACCTGAGTTCTTGTTGGAATCACAATCTCCAATTTGTTGTCTAAAGCTACTAAACTGCCAACTAAAAGACTAGAACTTTGCAGCACTTTTCACTATATAAATGATTGTTAATTATATAAGAGAAGGGAGAAATAAACACAAACTTGATCAAAATATCTTTAAAAGAAGGAGAAATATACATTCATGCTCTCAGAAAAGAGCCTACTATTAACTGGAGAAAAACTATTTAATGAATACACTTGAAACCAAAATAAGGATCGAAACACTAATTCTAGACAAACTTTAGGGACAACTTATTATCAAGACGAGGACAAACAAACTTAGTTAAGCTAATCCAGATTCAAAAGATCATGTAAAACGAAGAAGACAACATTTTTTAATAGCTACTACGCGCATTTCAAGGAGTTCTTTTGTTTTATATAAGGTTATCCCAACTAGATCTTTACAAGATAGTGAAGAAGAAAGGTGTTGAACGTTCCACTAGCACTCATGGAAATTGTATAAAAAGAGAATCAAGAGAGGTTTGTAGGATAGGGAACAACTTTATAGATTTAGGGAATAATCTCTAATCTGTTATGTATTTATTTAGGATGCATCCACCACGTTCCAATTTGAATAGAATGAGGAATAGTCTCCTAACTCGCTTTGTCAAAAGAAGCATACGGTAATTACAGATGAAAATTTGAACTTCTAAAACAATCGAAAGAAGCTTGGAAGATTACACTTCAAATGATAGACACAATTGGTAGGCCTCCAGGAATAGGTTTGTTATGATGCAGAATCAATGACAAGATGAGACGGTGCATCAAAAATCAATTGGGGGAAGATGTTTCAAAATTTCCATTCATAATACTTTTTAACCATTAAAAGAATACTTAACTCAAACATAAATTTTAAAAAGATAAAACAGTGAACTTGTTTATACAAGGGAAGTCAAAATAAACAAAGAATTCAACTTCCAAATATCACAATCTCGACCAAATGTTTTTTAGAAATCCCGCCTTGCATATCAAAAACCCTTAAATCGCTTCATTTGATTTTCAAATTAACGTTTACCCAGAATCTTCAATTATTTTCTACGAAACCCAACGTAACATTAACCATTTTACTTAATTAATCCAAGAACGAAACCCCAAAAAAAGAAATCACAAAACCCACCTACATTTTCCTTCCGAACTCAAATTTACGCAACAAACCCCATAACCAACAAACCAAAAAGTGAATCATCAAACCAGTAATAAAAAAATACAGAAAACAGATTATTTTCCTACAAGTACACATAATAAACAAAGACCAAAATCAGAGAAAGACCGACAAGTTTAGAGGAACGAGAAATCGAGTTACGAACAGAGACAGTTGTATGATTCGAGATATTAGAAAGTACCGGTCGTTTCTTGGCTGCTCCAGCATTCAATTTTCCGGTCTGATTATTCTCCAACCCCAATGAATTCGTCGCCATTGCTTGTTTCTTCGCCACAGATGAACCTCTTTTCTGGGTCGTGGTCTTCTCCTTCTTCAAATACAAAACGTCTTTTGATCACCCTGTTCTTCAAGAGAACGAAGAAGAAAGCTGCTACTGGTAACTGTGAAAAATGTGAAAGTTGTTATTCTTCAAGAAAACAAAGAAAAAATTATAATGCATAAGGCGGGGAAAAGAGGGCTGATTTGAATTGACTCGATTAGGTATCCGTTAGGAGCGGACAACGGAAGGACTCGATTTAGGCATTCAAACGAGGGCTGATTTGAATTGTGTTAGTTCATCTTCAAGAATCAGATGAAAGTTTAGCGATATATCATGATTGACACTACTTTCCATTCATATACCCACTAAGGTGTTACTTTTTCTTTTTCCTTAAAAAATAATTACAACCGTATCAAACGTAAACCTTATAAATTTTAAACACTTTATTGCCATTTGTTCTTTGGCTTTTTACTAAAAATGTACATAGTCATATCAGTAATATTATCATTTAAAAAAACACATCTAAGGTATGGTACGTTAGTTATTTTGTAATTGCTTCCACCTGAATTCGCCCGAAGTACAATGTCAAAATTTACATATTTTCTATTTTTAAACTTAACAACAAAATATAATTTATATATATATATTATCATATCATACTAAAAGTAGGAAGCCACAAAAGTAAAAGTTGAAATACTATTTTCGCCTATCTTTATTCAAAATGTTATAAAATATCTAAGCAATTAAATATTAAATAATAATTATATATCATATTATATTAAATACTAAAAATGAAAAGATGTTTTAAAATGCATTTTAAGAATGTCTCTCCATTCTCCAACATAACTTTTGAGCTTTCTACAGAATTCTAGGCAACTATTTTACCCCTATCTTTATTCAAAATGTTATAGAATATCTAAGCAATTAAATATTAAATAATAATTATATCATATTATATTAAATACTAAAAATGAAAAGGTGTTTTAAAACGCATTTTAAGAATGTCTCTCCGTTCTCCAACATAACTTTTGAGCTTTCTACAGATGTCTAGGCAAACTTTTGGCTTATAAATATCATGTGCATGAGGTAAAATTATTATTGACAAATACATAAGCTAATTCGCCTTTCATAGCTCAGAAGAAAAAAGAAATTGATTTCATCAATTACAGAAAATGCTTAAGTATGGAGATCGCAGATTAAGGTAGAAGGTTATAGTGGAGTGTTCTCTTGCTTTCCGAAGGGTTTAGACTTAGTGGTGTCTGTCGTAGTAGTACTTTTATTATTGTACTGTCTTTCTTTTGCTTTCTACCACCAATTGTTTTTATGGTGTTTCGATTATTGCACTTTTTTTTGTTGTTGTTATTGTTTTCGTAATAGTTGTTATATTATATTATATTCTCTTCACTGTCAATTTTCTTTTTCATATTTACTCTAATTTATTATACTCGACTCAAGTTGAGGGTCTTCTGAATTGAGGTAAGGTCTGTGCAGACTCTACACTCCCTAGACGGATTTCACGAGATATGTTATTATTATAAAACAAATAGCTATAAAATCAGACAACAAATTTAAACGTTTGGGCTGAGTTGATAAATGTACATCTATTTTGCTTTGTTAGCAAGTTTTGTCGAGAAATATGTTTATTCATCCTGTTTGATAAGTTATTGATAATTTTTAAGATTTCTTAGTTAATTCGGTATTTAGAGTTAGAGGTATTTACATGCATTTACAGTAATCTAGAGCATGAAATTCAAACGGCATATTTCTATATACCATTATAGGGTTATATGATATTGATTTTCTTCACGTATTTATTGCTAGATGGTAACTGTGTTTGTCCACTTTTTTGAATTTATTTCTATTCAGCAAATAAATAACTAAAGTAATGAATTACAGTAAACACATTACTAGTTCAAATTTTAAATTCACAAATTTTAAATGGTGTGTCCGTATCATAACAACGAATATTTTCTCAAGTGACATAGCTCTTAAAATAGATTTTTGATTTATTATTTTGTTACACAAATTTTATAATAAAAACTGAAAATATATATGCAGTGCATGGTCTGTGCCTTTTGTTTTTCCTCTTTAAACTTGTAGCTTCCAAATTCCGAATATGGATAACTTATTGATACTATATTTATTTTCTATCTATAATCTATATGAATAAAGTCTTGTGAATGATGTGTATGTTTTATTTTTTCTTCTATTTTTTGTGTGTTTTTTCTCTATTAGACTTCACCAATCTAATTTTTATGAATTTTTTTTTATCATTATCATAAGTATGTATTTTTATTTGGCTCAAATTAGTCATGTGACTTTATTGGAAGTGTGTTAACTACTAATCAAAGTTAAAAAATTACCGATAATAGCTTCAACAGAATTGATTTACCAATGGTAGCTTCAAAGGAATTAATTTTAAACATTACCATGTGCCCCTCATTTGGTGTTTCTTAATGCACATTAAAAAATATTACTCACTTCACACTATTTGCATAAAATTTTAATTGTTCTAACGAATCTATAAAAATTCACATGGAACACACGTGCGTTGCACTTGTCCAGAGACTAACTAGTATAT
>JAJOOR010028059.1:0-22097 GCA_036250505.1 Solanum acaule | reverse complement strand
GTGACTGCGTCGCTTTTTCGTCAATTTTGACCAAAAAAGCGACGCAGTCCGTCGCTTTTGGTCGTCGTTTTTTGACATTTTTTTAGTAGTGGTAATTTTGTATCTTAAATTTTATCATTGTGCATGAAAACGAAGAATCTATTTGCCTCATTATTTAACTGTTCAATTATATTTAGGTTTGTACTTTTCATTTTAACTAGTTCTGGAAACGTGCATTGCTCGTTTGAACTTACTCTATTATAAAAAAATTATAAAGACTTATCTTGTTGATAATAAGGTAGTACCAATGTGTCCTACCAAGTTTGTTCCTTGAGTCCATGTGTAACACCCCAGAAACTAGTAGACTAAACTAGGGCCTTAAGTTAGGGTTCTAAGCCTTGGTATGAGGGGTTGTCAAGTGTAGGGAGTGGGCAAGGGCCTAAGCTATCAAGGTAGAGTGAAAGAGAACTTGTTCTCCTAGATGCCTAGTTGGCGATTGGGTAGCATGATCTCCCAAGTGACTTGGCGATGCGCCAAAGTGCACTTGGGCTCACCTAGTGGGCAGTCCCCTTGGCCTAAGTTGTGGGAGAATGGGCAAGCAAAGTCGTGGCTCGCCGAATGGGTTGGTGAATCACCAAGATGCCTCCCCCATCGCCTAAGTTGCCTGCCCTATTTATGGAGCTACTTGAAAATTGGGCGAGCCAAGGGTCCACTTGGCAAGTTGCCTAGTGCCCTTGGCAAGTTGCCTAGTGCCCTTGGCAAGTTGCCTAGTGCCCTTGGCAAGACATGAGGGTGCAAAGAGTAAGCTTAGTCATGAGGGTTAGCAAATTTTAAGTTAAAACGTTAAGGGTCTTTACTTATTTACCAAAGTTGACCCTACATTGTTTTATTCCTTTCCCAGAAACTATATAAGCTTATTAGACCTAAGTTTACCTCAATTAAGTCATTCTCCCTAAAATCCAAAGAAAGCCCAAGTTCATCCTCTCCAAAGAATATTTCTCTCTCTAGAAAACCTCCATTGAAGAAGAAGCTAGAGGTTGGAGCTAAGGTCAAGAACAAAGGCTCCATTTCTAAAGGCTTGTGCTAGGGCATTGATTAAGGTATGTTTAGCTTTTCATCTATGGTTTCTTCCACCCATAGAGTCCCCTAGAATTTCCCCTAATTTGTGAAGAAGATCCCTAATCAAGCTAGGGTTACTTCCAATGTATGGGTTTAGGTGGGTATGATTCTAATAGGTTGGATACTTATATATGATTAATTTTAGTGTTGATTCATGATATTATGAAGATTTTATGTGAATTCATTGATTAACCCTAATTTTCAAAGTATGGGGGTTTATGATTTTGGATGTGAAATTGATGATTCTTGCTAGATTCTCTTGAGTTGTTATCATGAATAGAACTATCCAAGACTAGAAATATGAAATCATGAATTGAACTAGACTTATGCATGTGTGATAGGACATGGATTGGAATTTGGACTTTTGATGAATTATGCTTAGAATTGCCTATGATTAAGGCTTAGGACTAATTTGTCTTGTGATCTAAACTAGTATGATGATTGTTGAATAAATCTTGAATGTAGGGCTTGAATTCATAATGTTGATCACTAGGGCTTATAGAGTAAGTCTAATATGATGATATAGCTAGCATGTATGTAGAATGTGAAAGGTCTTCTCACATAGAATGATTCTATATTGAAAGGTCAATCACCTAAAATGAATCATCCTTGTTAGAATAGAATAGCTTGTAGTTGAGTCTTATGATTCCTTCATGTGTAGCTGACTTATGTAGCTTGGGATGGTAGATCTCATGGTACCTTGGGATTGAGGAATTATGCTCTCGTAAGGTTAGCTTGAACTAGCATTGGTAGGATGCTTTTCATGGTAGCTTTCATTAATATAGGTATGGTAGCCTAGGATTGAGGATCTACACTCTCCTAAGGGTAGCTTGAACTAGCATTATTAGAATTCCATCATGGTAGCTTGACTTGGTTAGGCCAAGACCATTTCATGGTAGCTTAGGATTGAGACACCATACTCTTCTACGGATAGCTTAGGGTTGAGTATTCATACTCCCCTATGGGTAGCTTGAGTTATATTGAATGTTTGCATGGTAGCTAGGTTTGTATACTTGTATCCTTCCTTGGATAGCTTAGATTGCATGATAGGGTGTTTTCCATGGTAGTTAGGTCTATCATTGTAGTATGCTATTCTTTGGTAGTTGAAAATGATAAATAGTAAGCATTGAGTAAGCTAGCCTAAAGAAGTACTTAGTGTGAATGGTAGTATGGGATGTCATTCATACATGGCATAAGTATGACTTGAAGCTACTTATGAAGTGTCCCCTTATGTGATGTATGCCTAGCTTGGATTGTTACTATAGTTGCCTTCCATGATATGATTGACTTAAGTTGATAGTTCCTTGTCAATATGAAGTAGGTCTATAGTGACACCTAGGGATAGTAGTTATGAGCATGGTGACTTCAAAGATATGCTCAGTATGTGTGGTATTATGGGATGCCACACATGCATTGCACCAGTTTGCCTTGAGGTTACTTAGGAGTATAAGTGCTCTTATGACATGAAGACCTAAGTCTTGACTATTAATGTGGACTATGCCCAAGAATGACCAAAAAGAGGTACTTAGCTTGGATAGTATTATGGGATGCTATCTTTGCCTTGCACAAGTATGCTTGGATGTGGCATGTGAAGTAGTTCACTTGTAATAGGGAAGACCAAAGGTTGAAGTATGTAAATATGAAAGTCTAAGTTAAGATTATGCCATGAATATGAGTTAGCTCCTATGCTCATTAAGTATGTCTTATGATTGACTTATAATATTATGATGTTTATGTTGGAGATTATGTTATGATTATGTTATTGTCTCTTGTGCTTATGTCTTGTGTTGACTAACCATTTGAGATGCTCTTCTGATGTTGTGCTAGCTTTCATACTTGGTACATTTTGTACTAACGCATAGTGCCTACATTCGAACCAAATGTAGGGTTGGAGATTGAGTTGCTTGGAGGCTAGGTTTCTAAGTGGAAAGAAGACTTGAAGATTGGGTGAGTCCTCATAGTTTCGAGGACAAACCTACTATGTTCCTTTTATGTCATTTCTTATGTTTAGACTTTATATAGGCTGCATCCCAAGAATTTTATTCATGTTATTCATAGATGGTTTGAGACAAAGACTTAGTAAAGACTTCCGCTTGCTTATGAAAATGTTTTATATTGTTTGAAAGAAACTTTTAAATTTTCCCTACTTTTCTATGATATTATGTTATGATGATGCTAAGGTCTTGTATGAGACCCCTTCAGGGTCAAGTACGCCATGTTACGTCTAGGGGGTACCCCTGGGTCCTAACAAACTTGGTAATCAGAGCAAAAGGTTTAGAATGGTTCTATGATTGTCTCAAACCACATCTAGTAGAGTCTTATTCATGGGTGTGAGTCACGACACATTTATGAATAGGAGGCTATGGAATGCTTAGGAAAAATCTCACTTCTCCATTCTCTCAGTCGTGCCGTAGAGTTTGGCTTTAGTAGGCCCTTTTTCTAATCTGTGCCCGTTGTTTTTCAGGGTGTGGCTAATACAAGGGCAAATGCTAGGAGAGAAGAGTATGCAAATGGGGACCAAGAAATTCCTCCCCAAGTTCCAAATCAAGCTCCTCCTCAGGTCCCCAATGACCCTCCAATTGGGAATGTCACTCTAGCAGAGTTTAGGGCTTCTATGCAATTGTTGGCTCAAGCCTTGACGGCGCAAGCCAATAGGGATGTGGTGGCTCCAGCAAACTCTATAGGGAGGATGGGTGCTTTTAGGATAAGAGAGTTATTGAGGATGAACCTTTCGGAGTTTAGTGGCTCCAAGGTGGAGGAAGATCCAAACGGTTTCATAGAGGAGGTTTATAAGATACTTGCTATCATGGGGGTGACTTCTATAGAAAAAGCAGAACTAGTCGCTTATCAATTGAAGGATGTTACCCAAATTTGGTATGAGCAATGGAAAGATAGTAGGCCGGTAGGAGCGGGTCCTATCGAGTAGGAAGCATTTAAGTCGGCTTTCCTTGATAGGTTCTTTCCTCGGGAGTTGAGGGAGGCTAAGTTGGAGGAGTTCATAAATCTTAAGCAAGGCAACATGAGTGTCAATGAGTATGCCTTGAAGTTCACTCTTTTGTCTAAGTATGCTCAATCTTTGGTAGCAAGTCCAAGGGATTTGATGAATAGGTTTATGATAGGGGTGTCCGATTTAGTAGAAGAAGAATGTCGTATGTCAATGCTTGTTGATGATAATGATATCTCACGCCTCATGGTATTTGCCCAGCAAATAGAAGAGTCAAAAATTAAGAAGGAGAGGTCTAGGGAGAAAAAGAGATCTAGGATGGATGGTCATAAGTCTTTTCATGATGGGTCCGATGGACATGGTCGTTCTAGAAATCGACAAAAGTTTTCCGGGCAAGGTTTTTCTAATGCTCCTAAGTATAAGGATGAGAGAGTGTCTACCCCTAGGCCACAAGGGATGATTAATGAGTCCCTATGGCCCACTTGTTCTAGGTGTGGTAAGAGGCATGAGGGTAAGTGCTTAGCCGGTAAAGATGGTTGTTATGGATGTGGTAAGAGTGGCTACATGAAGAAAGACTGCCCAAAGGCAAAGGCTTCTATAAGAGAGGGTAAGCAAGTTGTTTCTAGTGGTGGGGATGTTGAGCCTCAAAAGAAGAATAGGTTCTATGCTCTCCAATCTATAGAAGATCAAGAATGATCTCCTCATGTCCTTTCCGGTATGTGTTTTATGCTTTAGTAATTTTTTTCGGATTTCTTGTCTTTTGTGACTTGTTATGTTGGACTTGATGTTGTCCTTGCCATGAATGATCTTTTGAAAAGCATGTGTAGGCTTGCTCCCAAGGGGGAGATAGTGTGCCTACCTAATAAAGTCATTATGTGATTATGTGTTGCTATGATTTCCTCATATGCGTGTTCATGAAAATGCTTAAGTCTTGTTAGAAATGACTTACATGCATTGTTTCACCTCATGTTGTAGCATCTTTGAGTCAATGTGCATTTTAGGCTCCACGAATGTATGTTGAGCATGTTGTAGCTAGGAGATATTAGTTCCTTCTTGAAAACGAGTAGATATCGAATTTCATGCATTTTGGGTTGGGAGATGTAGTTCCAACTCCCTTGTGTTGCATTGAGTATGTTTAGCTTGGGATTGAAGTTTCCTTGTTTGGTTGTGTCCATTTAGATATAGTGCATGCATGATGGGATTCTAGTCTAGTGTCGTTTCCTTTAAGAAGTGTTTAGAAAGGTCATTCGATCATGAATGTTCCCAAGGGGGAGATATCGTAACACCCTGGAAACTAGTAGACTAAACTAGGGCCTTAAGTTGGGTTTCTAAGCCTTGGTATGAGGGGTTGTCAAGTCTAGGGAGTGGGCAAGGGCCTAAGCTGTCAAGGTAGAGTGAAAGAGAAATTGTTCTCCTAGGTGCTTAGTTGGCGATTGGGCAGCATGATCTCCCAAGTGACTTGGCGATGCGCAAAAGTGCACTTGGGGTCGCCTAGTGAGCTGTCCCCTTGGCCTAAGTTGCCAGAGAATGGGCGAGCAAAGTCGTGGCTCGCCGAATGGGTTGGTGAGTTACCAAGCTGCCTCCCCCATCACCTAAGTGGCCTGCCCAATTCATGGAGCTACTGGAAAATTGGGTGAGCCAAGGGTCCACTTGGTGAGTCGCCTAGTGCCCTTGGCGAGCCATGAGGGTGCAAAGGGTGAGCGAAGTCGTGAGGGTTAGCAAATTTTAAGTTAGAATGTTAAGGGTCCTTAGTTCTTTACCAAAGTTGACCCTACATTGTTTTATTCCTTTCGTAGCAACTATATAAGCTTATTAGACCTAAGTTTACCTCAATTAAGTCATTCTCCCTAGAATCCAAAGATAACCCAAATTCATCCTCTCTAAAGAACATTTCTCTCTCTAGAAAACCTACATTGAAGAAGAAGCAAGAGGTTGGAGCTAAGGTCAAGAACAAAGGCTCCATTGCTAAAGGCTTGTGCTAGAGAATTGATTAAGGTATGTTTAGCTTTTCATCTATGGGTTCTTCCACCCATAGAGTCCCCTAGAATTTCCCTAATTTGTGAAGAAGAACCCCAATCAAGCTACGGTTACTTCCAATGTATGGGTTTTAGATGGGTATGATTCCAATAGGTTGGATACTACTTATATATAATTAATTTTAGTGTTGATTAATGATATTATGAATATTTTATGTGAATTCCTTGATCAACCCTAATATTCAAAGTATGGGGGTTTATGCCTTTGGATGAGAAATTGATGATTCTTGCTAGATTCACTTGAGTTGTTATCATGAATAGAACTTATCCAAGAATAGAAATATGAAATCATTAATTGAACTAGACTTATGCATGTATGATAGTACATGGATTAAAATTGGGAATTTTGATGAATTATGCTTAGAATTGCCTTTGATTAAGGCTTAGGACTAATTTGTCTTGTGATCTAGACTAGTATGATGATTGTTGAATAAAGCTTGAATGTAGGGCTTGAAGTCATAATGTTGATCACTAGGGCTTATAAAGTAAGTCTAATATAATGAGATAGCTAGCATGTATGTAGAATGTGAAAGGTCTTGTCACATAGAATGATTCTATATTGAAAGGTCAATCACCTAAAATGAATCATCCTTGTTAGAATAGAATAGCTTGTAGTTGAGTCTTATGATTCCTTCATGTGTAGTTGACTTATGTAGCTTGGGATGGTAGATCTCATGGTAGCTTGGGATTGAGGAATTATGCTCTCCTAAGGTTAGCTTGAACTAGCATTGGTAGGATGCTTTTCATGGTAGCTTGCTTTAGTGTAGGCATGGTAGCCAAGGATTGAGGATCTACACTCTCCAAAGGGTAGCTTGAGCTAGCATTGTTAGAATGCCTTCATGGTAGCTTGACTTGGTTAGGCCAAGACGATTTCACGGTAGCTTAGGCTTGAGACACCATACTCTCCTAAGGATAGCTTAGAGAAGAGGATTCATACTCCCCTAAGGGTAGCTTGCGTCATATTGAATGTTTGCATGGTACCTAGGTTGGTATACTTGTATCCTTCCTTGGATAGCTTGGATTGCATGATAGGGTGTTTTCCATGGTAGTTAGGTCTAGCATAGTAGTATGCTATTCTTTGGTAGTCGAAAATGATAAATAGTAAGCATTGAGTAAGCTAGCCTAAAAAAGTACTTACTGTGAATGGTAGTATGGGATGCCATTCATACATGGCACAAGTATGACTTGAAGCTACTTATGAAGTGTCCCCTTATGTAATGTATGCGTAGCTTGGATTTTTACTATAGTTGCCTTCCATGATATGATTGACTTAAGTTGATAATTCCTTGTCAATATGAAGTAGGTCTATAGTGAAACCTAGGGATAGTAGTTATGAACATGGTGACTGATGAGGTCACAAATTGGACTCATTTAGGGCTATATTTTAATAGAAATTGTGTCCTCAAATGCTGGTTTTATCTCAATATCTAATGAAAACCCTTAAGTTTCAGGTAATTGAAGTTTGAAGGAATGCATGGACACTACTTCGCAAAAAAGGAACAAAATGGCTGAAAAGAACAAGAAAAGGAAGGCTTGAGGATCGCTGAGTCCACTTGGAGAATCAGCGAAGGGTCCCACTTTGTTTTTTGTTCCAGTGTGTTGAGCCCTGAAGGAAAGGATCAAGTCGGCTGAAAAAGAGAGCAGTTGACGCATCGCTGAGGAGTTCCGCGAAGCAGTACTATGTCGCCCAATGACCCAGAACACAACAATGTCGAAGGATGGTGCAAGATGGCGATGAACTACACCAAAGGGCGAATCGCCAAGTTGATCGACGATTCTGACTAATGTTGCTGAATGATCCGCCGCATACTATTTGAGAGTTATAGCTTAGTATCGGTATTTATAGTATTACTAGACAATATCAAATTCTTAATATAATTTTTAGTACTTTTTATTTTACTCTCAAGTTTGGAGAGGGTTTTGAAAACTTGAAAAAGAAGAGGGTTTCATCTCTTCCAATTTGCAAGTGGGTCTCTTAGACTCTTCTTTCTTTTCTCAAAGAAAGAATTATTTCTTTATACCCATTTGATTTCAACATCATTGAAGGTATAAATTTCTATCCCTTGATGTGTGGCTAAAACCCCCCATTCTTGGGGTGTGATTTAGCAAATATGTGTTGATATTATTGTTGGGTCTTGCTTGCTGATAGGTTAGATGTAGTTTAATGGTGATTTCACCTAGTGGTTGTGGTTTAATTTAATGGGCTTTTAGTTGCAAATACAAAGCCAACCATGTGTTTTCGGCTTGCCCGAGAGGGAGGTCGCGAAACCAAGACCACTGGACTGATGGCCTAAGGAGTGGGTTGACATGAGGTTCAGCCCGAGAGGGTGAGCCCTAGTCCCATATCCTAACACTCAGCTCGAGAGAGTGAGTGGAGTAAGCCGTAGGCTGGCCTTTATGCGGCAAATGGGTGTCCGAGAGGAAAGCATTTGAAACGGGGTAAGTTGCCCGAGAGGGAACTTATGTCCCTCTAAAGCTTAGCCTAGTCACTATTATCTAGCAAATTTCCTATTGAAATCATGTACCCAACTCTGTATCTCAACTTGTATTGTGGTCACACCCTAAGAACTCTTCCCCATACTTGATTTTCTTGTTATTTTTGTTGTTTTTGCTATACTTGTGACAAAACCCCCAAATTGTTATTTGACACTTTTGTGTCCCTCTTTGATTTACAATGTTTTTCATCGTTAATGTCTTTTAGCTATGACTAGTTAGAACTTAATTTTATTTTTCTATTAATTCTCGAAACCACTCCCTTGGGACAGGACCCCAACCCTTGGTTGGGTTACTATACTATTGCACGATTGTAGACACTCGTACTGGAAGTTGTGTCGTTGATTACGCAAAACATCAGTGACTTCAAAGATACGCTTAATGTGTGTGGTATTATGGGATGCCACATATGCATTGCACAATTGTGCCTTGAGGTTACTTAGGAGTATAAGTGCTCTTATGACATGAAGACCTAAGTCTTGACTATGAATGTGGACTATGCCCAAGAATGACCAAAAAGAGGTACTTAGCTTGCATAGTATTATGGGATGCTATCTTTGCCTTGCACAAGTATGCTTGGAGGTGGCTTGTGAAGTAGTTCACTTGTAATAGGGAAGACCAAAGGTTGAAGTATGTAAATATGAAAGTCTAAGTTAAGATTATGCCGATGAATATGATTTAGCTCCTATGCTCATTAAGTATGTCTTATGATTGACTTATAATAATATGATGCTTATGTTGGAGATTATGCTATGATTATGTTATTGTCTCTTGTGCTTATGTATTGTGTTGACTAACCATTTGAGATGCTCTTCTAATGTTGTGCTAGCTTTCATACTTGGTACATTTTGTACTAACGCATATTGCCTACATTCTAACCAAATGTAGGGTTGGAGATTGAGTTGCTTGGAGGCTAGGTTTCTAAGTGGAAAGAAGACTTGAAGATTTGGTGAGTCCTCATAGTTTTGAGGACAAACCCACTCTTTTTATGTCATTTCTTATGTTTAGACTTTATATGGGATGCGTCCCAAGACTTTTATTCATGTTATTCATAGGTGGTTTGAGACAAAGACTTAGTAAAGACTTCCACTTACTTATGAAAATGTTTTAGATTATTTGAAAGAAACTTTTAAATTTTCCCTACTTTTCTATGATCTTATGTTATGATGATGCTAAGGGCTTATATGAGACTCCTTCGGGGTCAAGTACGTCATGGTACGTCTAGGGGGTACCTCTGGGTCTTGACACCATGTAACTTAACAGATTTGATAAAAATAAATTATATTGAATAACTTTTAAAAAAAGTTTATTTATAAGTAGGAAGTGTCATTAAATGTTTATTTCAATTATGAAATAAAAGAAAATAATATTAATGAGTAATGAAGTACTATAAATGTAATTTATACTAAAAACAACACATAACAAAGAAAACAACATTCAATAGTTATATAGTATAAAATTCACGAAATCTCTGCTTGAAATAATAATAACATCATATGATATGTAAATTTTGCCTCTTTATTATGTTTAATGATGAAAATACGCATACATAAATGGTGCAATAAGATTCTCTATTCAACTTTACATGTTCTATTAATTATTTATCAGAATCACACAAACTTTAAAAAATTATGAAAAGTAAATTTATAAGAAATTAAATAAAGAATGAAAGTTAAAGAAAGAACATTTGTAATAACAAATCAATTAACGTTAAAAATAATTAAATACATATGTCATCATATTTGTTTCTTGAAAACCATATCATTTCAACACTCCCCTCATTTCTTCCTTCCCCTCCATAAACCCCCACAAAAAACATGGTTTTCCTCCCTTGTCCTTTGAGAAACAGCAAAATGAGTAGCCCTTCTCTACTGCCAAATGTCCTTAATGAAATGAACATAATTAAATATTCCAACTTGCACATGGAAGTTATAAAGCAAAAAGGGTCTCCATTAATGTCATTTTCCATATCTTTCGTGATAAATTTAGTCTCAGAAATGCCATCTAATGATGTCTAACTTGCACATGAAAGTTATAAGCAGATACAAAGAGTGAGAGGATATCATCTCACTCCAAAATTATCCAACACATGAAGCTACTACTCATAAATCTTATGTGGGATACATGAACCTTTTTAAATATATCAATAAGAGAAAAAATGAATAATAAATAAAAAATTACATTACATAAAACTAAAAGATGATGGAACATAAAGTGTAGTGGACTAACATTTTCTATCCAATTTATAAAAGGAGAAATTGTGTACATAAAAATTGTAAATAACTAACTGTGTTTAATAGTAGAAGCTAAAAGGTTTAACAATGAAAGCTATTAATAAGTGGAAAAAGATAAGTTGTAATATCTAACAATGTATTTAACCTAGTTTAATTGTCATTATATATTTAATTTTGTAACACCTCGCTAACTGAAAGAACTAGAAAGAGCTAGAATTAGAAATAGTCATTCTTGGGAAGAAAGAAAAATCTGGAAAATTAGTTAAGTTTGAGTTTTGGGTCAACTTCAAACGATCATAACTCCTAGCTCAGGATGAGTTAGGTGTTCTTTTAGATACCGTAGGAAATATCTTGGAATTATCTTTCCAACACCGCCGAGTTTGCGCGATTCCAAGTTCGCATGAGTGAGATATTCCCATTTGAAGTTAAGTCTAATCCGGATTTTTGAAGAGTAGTTTGGTCTTTTCCTTACCCAATTATTTTATTTCGTTTTTAGGAGTTTAATTGGGGTATAATCAGAATTAGATCAGTTGAAACAATTGGAAATTCACGCTAGGGCCGGGAGAAAAGAGAAAAGAGGAGAAAGGAGAAGAAAAGTCAAGATTCGTCAAGATCCTACAATTTTGGTTGTGGATTTCGCCATTGATTCAAACCTACGAGGCATGTGAGATCACATAGTGTTGGGTTAGTTCACACACGCGCCAATCATGATTCAATTCAGCGAAGTTATATAGTTTTGGAAGCAAATATTATGAATTCTCTATGATAATTCGTTTGAAATCTTGTGGGTTCTTGTTGTTGAAGTTTCTTGATTTTGATTCATTCAATTAGGTGCGATGTCAATTAGAATCTCATGTATTTTGAATATATAGTTGATTCTAAGTTTTTGGGGAAAGAACCAAGTGAAATTAGAGAATTTAGAGTTGAAAAACGAAGGAGAAAAGTTGGAGTTTTCTGGGCAGGGGCCTGGGGCGACGCCCCAGCCAGAGCGCCCCAATTGGGGCTCTGGGGCACCGTGCCAGCCAGAGCGCCCCAACCCAGTCCCTGAAATTCACCCTCTAGAACCCCGCGCCTCTAAGAGCGCCATGGACGCCAATTTTTCCACCTTTTCCCACTTCTTTCCGTACTAGTTCCTTAGCAACTTACCTATATTTTCAAGTTGATTTCTACACTCTAAGGTACATCTAAACATCATGAAATCATCCATAAAAATGAGATCATGAACCTTGAATCCATAATTCAATTCAAGGAAAGTTAAGAGTCAAGTAAAGAGAAGTTCATAGAGCTTTTCAAAAGTCTTTTACAAACGTTTTAACTTTGTTTTAAGACTTAAGCTTTGAGTTGAGTAAAGAGTAAGAGCAAAGTTAATTTCTTCAAAGATTATACTGCAACTAAGTATTCCCAAGAATTAAAATGTCTTCACATTTGAGCAAGAAAGGAAACATTGATTTCCAAGAGATCCTTTGAGCTAGTTTTTGAGTATTTATCTCAAATCACAGAAAGAGTTTTGTTTTTAAAAGATATGAGTTGAGTATATTTTGGGAGTAGTATTGAGCACCGAAATGGGGACACGAGTTCATAATAACTCAAGTTTCCATAAACCATGCAGCCATCTGGGTAGAAAGGATCATAATTTTAGATGATTCCTTAGTGTTTTTTAGCATATACTAGTGGATCCACATAGTTGAGGCATTTTATATGACGGAAAAGTATAGGACAGTTCTGGCAGCGTAGACGAGACGTTGTATCATCACTTAGGCTCATAGTGGTGGTTGTCAGTTAGAGAAACTCTCACAGTATTATATTACTTTATTATATGAGTAAACTGAGTTGTTATTGTATCTCTTTAATAAATTGAGTTTTCACCTATTGTTTTAAATGTTTGGTATGAACTGCACCATTATTGTTGTTTTTACTTTGCATTTGAGTTAAATTATTCATGAGTTGAGTAAAGCCAAGGTAAGTGTTCTTTTCAGATTCCTTTCAAGCTTATGTCTTGTTTAGTATTCTCCTCGCTTACTCGTACATTCAATGTACTGATATCATTTGGCCTGCAACATTTTATAATGCAGACACAGGTAACCAGGATCAACATCCAGCGCCTCGTTGATCCAGTTGAGCACTCAGAGTCAATTGGTGAGCCTCCTTGCTATTCGGAGGACCCCTTTTTATCATTTGTTTTAGTACTTTATTTGTTAGGACGATCGGGGTTCTTGTCCCGACATCACTCCTTGTTTTAGAGGCTTCATAGATAGTTAGTAGTTCAGTTGTCTTTACATTGTTAATTCTTATGTTAAGACTTTAGTTGCCACTTTGGCCAAGTCTAATGTTTGACCTTTAAATGTTCTAAGTTATTTTATTAAACAGTTGAGTAGAGATGCATTGAATCCTTGTATTAATGCTTTAAGTCTTCCGCTATAAGTTAAGCCAGGACAAGGGTTTTCTTGGGGCCGGAAATGGTTCTTGAGTGCCAGTCCTGCCCAGGATGTAGGCTCGGTGAGTGACAAATTTTCAAAAGTATTAAAAATATTTTTAATTTTAAAAAATAGTGAAGGGAATTTTCGTAATCTAACTTTGAACCTAAAATCTTTCCACTTTTCATAATATTAATTAAAATTAATTATTATGATGATGATATAATATATATCATTTAGTATAATATAGACTTCAAACACATACGACACAGTTAATTTCTGAGAGGGCTTCAAATGCGGGATTCTTAAAGTAGTAAGAAGGAATTATGACACAGTGGGTTCATATTTGTATGTAAATCTTTATAAATTTTGAACTTTGGTTAGTAGTTAGCAAATTTTAACTTACAGGATGAGGATCAAGATATTCTTAAAAAGATGACAGAACAACAACCCTCGATAGATTTTTCAATTAGTTATTTTCCATCATCATTAGTGGAAAATTGAAATGGAGGGGAAATGATGGCACTGATAACTTTTGGACAAGCTCATGACCGTTACCAGGATACAACCACCTTAGTGAAACCCAAAGATGATATGTTTATCGAACCTACCATTAATGTAATTCTATATGTTTCAACATTAAATAATAAGAAGAAAGAGTAACCATTCTATCAAATTCATTCTTAAAGGTGATATACAAATACAAAGAACAAAAAAGAAACATATAAGCAAGACAATTAATTATTCTTTGTCGATCTTGTCTTGATAATGAAAATTATAACAAAATCTAATGTAACAATCAATATGTTTTTGAACACACAAAAAATCCTAAACTAAAAGAAAGTTATAAACAAAGCAACAATTTAACTATATAAATAAAGATAAAGACCTTGTTTCATTAATTGAATTCTTATCTATCTCATGACTGCATAAGGGAGATCTCACAACTTCCCCACAAATTATGATATTATTTCACCAATTTAGAACTCCTACACATAAGGATTGTAGGAGTAGCACATAAGAAACTTTTCTGGAAGAGTTCAATTTATAGGACAAAAGTTGCAGTATACAAAAAGTCACATAGAAACTTGAAAGGTCAAATAATATTAAAATAAATATATATAAAAATAGATAATCCATGAACAATAACTTTGTAAGATACTGTCACGACCCAGACCATCGTGATTGGCACTCACACTAACCCTCTGATGGGAGAACCATTAATAATAATTAGCTAACCATAGAACTACACAACATAATCAAAACTAAGACATTTAAAGTTACGGAAGCAGGTTTAAATGCTGAAGGAAAAATAGAGTTCCCATAATAAACTCCAAAAATCTAATCAAACAAATGTGGAATAATACCTAGAACCTGAAAGTCAATGTACCAAAACATCTAAAGTTCAACAAGTCTAAGAAAATGGGTACAACCCAATTAAACATAAGAAAATCTTAGTGTACTAGTCTAAGTCCGAAATGGGGACATAAACGAAAAGAGAACTCATGGCAGCCCAGAAGAACTAGCTCACCCTTGAATTCGAATGATCACTGATCTTTTAAGCGAGGTCTGTCAATAGCCGCCAGAAGATGCCCTGTACTCAACAAAGAAAAAGCAAGTGCAGTATCAGTACACAACCACAGTGTACTGGTAGGATAAAACGGTTATCCCACGAAGTGCAACATACATAAGACATTACAACATAATAATAACATGCATACACCGAACATATACAATATCAACATTATTCATGAACAACACGAGTATTTCACAATTTCAAGATATACAGTTATGTCAAGTCAATGGTCCTCTCATGGAACCCAAACCCAAACTGTTAGCGTACCGATACGTGGTACCCGATCCAATGTTTATGTCGGAACGTGGCAACCGATCCAATGTTTATGCCGAAATGTGGCAACCGATCCAAGTTAGTGTGTTGGAACGGAACATCCGATCCATTCAACAATCCACAACCACAATCACAAGCATATTCTCATAATCATACAATCAAGTCATGATTCATGGCATTCATCATTCATCTATCCTCACTTACAACTAGTGTGATCAATAATGCAACATTCGCATACATACACATATTATAATGAAGCAAGAACAAACATGCATCACACAACATGAAATAACAACCATCACCTATCTCAAAACAAGCCTAAACCCCCTAAGAAACTTGATTCTTCCCTTTCCAGATTCGTTCTGCTTGTTCTTGGTCTACAAACAATTAATATAGCACGAGAATCAATAAACAATAATTAATTACCCGAATTACCAACAATTCTATCAACCTAGATCAAACCCATGATCCCAATAACCAAATTATGGCTTTTCCCAGCATAATTTCTAGATCAAAACCCTCCCCCGTCGATAATTACCTGCTAGATTATGTTCTACGAATCGAACACAGATTTGGGGAGTTAAAACCTTACCTTTAGCCTTAAGAATGGTGAAAAACCATCAAGAAAGCACCTGGGGTCGTCTCCTAACTCTCAAAGTCAAAAAGTGTAGAATAAAACATTTTTGGGTTTATTTCCAACTAAAGTCGCGACTGTCCCGCTATGGCGGCACCCAACCCACCACAGCGACCCTGTCTTGGCGGTAATAATCATGCCTTGGTAGCTAGCACGAAAAAAGAGTGCAAATTTAAAAATTCCAAAACCCCCATTTCACAACACACTTTCAACCAATGACACTCAGAAACTACCCGTTCATGCTAAGATCAATTTTAGGAGTTCTACTCACCCAAATTCAATTCTGTAAAATCATACGGGTTCCTTAACGTCTTAGCTATCTACTCATGTGATCAAGTTCATAATTATATCACCCAATTGTTACCATATTTCTCTAGACTTTACTAACACCGATTTCGTTCAAATCTGGACTAGGTTAGGAAATTCCAAGTTACTACAAAAAAGTTTTTCGGCCCAAAAAATTTTCCGTTGGCTTTTCAATAATTACGAGAACCGATCGTTACAATAGATACCAATTTAACCATCACTCATCCCTAAGTGATAAACTTAGGAAAAATAGGCTAAAGAAAGAATGGAGTAGTACCTGAATCGATGAACAACTAGGTATACTTGTCTCGCATGTCCTTCTCGATTTCCAAAGTACCTTTCTCAACCAGACGATTCTTCCATTGAACTTTGACAGACTTAATCTCTTTGGTCCTCAGATTTCGGACATCACGATCAAGAATTGCAATCGGTTCCTCCTCATACTGAAGGTCCTTGTCTAACACAACTGAGTCTCATTTTATGATGTCATCCTCGTCACTATGATATCTCTTCAACATGGACAAATGAAATACCAGATGAACTCTCAATAGGTTAGTAGTAAGGCCAATCTATGCGCCACTGGCCCTACACATTCGAGAACCTCAAAGGGGCCAATGTATAGCGAACTTAGCTTGCCCTTCTTGCAAAATCTCATCACCCCTTTCATGGGTGATACCTTAAGAAGAATGTTCTCACCATTCTGAAATGTCATGTCTCTTACCTTATGATCCGCATACTTCTTCTGTGTCTGCTAAAAGCTTAGCTTGAATACTCATCACCTTATGTTGAGCATCACCTTTATATCTCCCTCGTCTAGTCGAGATTCCCTAAGAGAAAGGGATCAAATCTGTAGTTGTAGTTTCTATACGTCAATCCAATCTCGCATCCTTCACTAAATCAACCCCCAAAGGTTTCACATTTCCTACCTCGAACCATCATATTGGTGATCTACATCCCCTCTCATATAGTGCTTCGAACGGTGCCATCTTTATGCTGGAGTGATAACTATTATTATAAGAGAACTCACACAATGGTAGGAACTTATCCCAATGCCCTTCAAAATCAATCACACACTCCCTCAACATGTCTTCTAACACTTGAATGGTCCTCTCTGATTGCCCGCTTGTCTGTGGATGGAAAGTGATACTAAAATTAAGTTGTGTGCCCAATTCATCATGTAATTTCCTCCAAAACATGGAGGTAAACTACGTATCATGGTCTGAGATGATAGAAAGGGGCACCCATGCAACCTCACTATCTCTTTCACATACACCTTAGCCAATTGTTAAAAGGCAAAACAGCGCATCGTGTAATGAAACGGTGATCCCAATCTGGCTCGCCTAAAATTACAGTGGTTGGACTAAGAAGATGTGAAGAATAAAGGCGAGACGAAGGTCAATTGGTGAGTCACTGATCAGTCGGCGAATCCCGACTATCCTCGTCGATTGGTCCCAAAAAGCCACACATCAGACTTGTATAAATTGATTTTTTCAAGAGAGAGAAAACATTTAGAAAATGTGAGGAACAAAATATAGAGAGCAAAAACATTACTATTGTTGATTTAATGTGATTTTAGCAAGGTTTTTCATTTTGGGTTTTGTAATAGAGAAGATATTATTCAATTTTGACTTTCGAATTTTGTTTACCCTGCATTGGAAAATGTGGCAGGTATTGAATTTCATCTTTTTGCTATGATTGGCTAAAACCCTAACCTTGGGGGTTTGACAATCTGACTAATTGTTGCATTTGACTAAATGGGTGACATCAATTAGTAAAATTTGGTGTTCATTTGAAGTGGGTCAAAATTATTATTGTGATTTAACTTCATTATTGCATGTTTAGTGTAATATAGTTCAGAGTTTTGTTCTTGCTTGAGAGAGAAGTATAGAACCAACGTAGTAATTTGGCATCCTTAGTAGTGGGTCATGACGGTTTCAGCTTGAGAAAATGAAACTTGAGATTCAGCCTTTGTATATATCTAGAAAGAGTAGATTTGATGAGAAAGTGGGTTGGGTGTCTTATGGATAGTGTTGATGTTTGAGAGAATTCAGCGAAAATAAGGTAATTGTTAGACAAAAAATTGCTTTACTTATAGTCAATTCTACCCACAATGAATTAACATTGTTGGTAATGATGTACACCCATTAAGTTAAATTTGATAATTGGTTAGTCAATTCCCCAAGTGTTATCTCATTATTTGATTGTTCCTTGTTAATTGTTGAAGTGGGTTGGTAACGACATCTTGGAGTTTGACTTATAAAATTGGTAAGTGTGGTGTTTGTTTGGCTGAAAAGGTCGCGGTTATATTTTCATATTCGAATTCAAAGAAAGCTACTCTCTGTGGGATCGATCCCAACTTATTCAGTTGGGTTTATACTGTTTTACGATCGTCGACACTTAGAACTGGATGAAGCGTCTTAGAAACGTTAATCAACATTATGAACTGAATCTGGCCCTATCAAGGCTGTTTCACCTACTTCAAACGAACCAACTGGAGTTCTACATCTACGCCCATACAGTGCCTCATAAGGGGCCATCTGAATACTGGAATGGTAGCTATTATTGTAGGCAAACTCTATAAGAGGTAGGTGATCATCCCAACTTCCCTTAAAATTGGTCACGCAAGCTCTCAACATATCCTCTAAGGTCTGAATGGTATGCTCTAAGATTTACCTACGTACCAAGACCTTTCTGAAATGACTTCCACAAATGAGAGGTAAATTGAGGACCTCTATCTAAGATAATAGACTAAGGAGCTCCATGCAACCTGACTATCTCATTAATGTAAAGCTTGGCATAGTCCTCCGCCGAGTCTGTAGTCTTGACAACAAACAAATGAGCAGACTTAGTTACTCTATCTACTATTACCCAAATGGAGTCATGATGTCTGCGAGTACGAGGTAAACCCGTAATTAAATCCATTTTTATCACTTCACATTTCCATGAAGGAATCTTAATCTCTTGAGTCATACCTCCTGGTTTCTGATGTTCCACCTTCACTTGTTGACAATTAGGGCACCTAGCCACAAAATCTTTTATATCCCTCTTCATGCCATTTCACCAAAAGACTTCCCACAGATCATGGTACATCTTAGTGGCACCTGGATGATTAGAATACCTGGAGTTATGGGCTTCTGCAAGGATCTATTGTCTCAACTCACCCACCTTAGGAACACATAAACGGCCCTGTTAGCAAAGCACATCATCTCCCCCTTGGGAGAAAACTTCGACCTTCTGCCTATGAACTGCACCCTTCAATTGAAGCAATATAGGATCACCTTCTTGTTTTTCCTTAATCTTCGCTACCAATGAAGATTCTGACCCATTTTGAATTGTCACACCATCATCTAATATGTTCGTAAGGCAAACTCCTAAGAGAGCAAGCCGGCGAACATCCTTTGCTAATTCCTTCCTTTCTTCCTCAACATGCGCTACACTACCCATAGATAATCTGCTATGAGCATCAACCACTACATTGGCCTTACCAGGATGGTAAAGCACATTCATATCATAGTCCTTGAGGAATTCAAGCCATCTCGTCTGGCGAAAATTCAACTCTTTCTGGGTAAACACATACTGATGGCTCTTATAGTCTGTGAACACATCTACGTGAACATCATACAAGTAATGTCTCCAAATCTTTCGAGCAAATACTACGGCTACAAGCTCGAGGTCATGAGTCGGATAGTTCTTCTCATGCATCTTAAGCTGTCTAGAAGCATAAGTTATAACCTTACCTCGATGCATCAACACAAAACCTAGGCCGACTATAGATGCATCACAATAGATCACATAATGGTCTGAACCCTCTAGTAGATTCAAAACAGGAGTTGTAGTCAACCTAGTTTTCAATCCTCATGTAGTCAACCTATTTCAGTTCTGAGAAGCTCTTCTCAGAATCATCTGACCACTGAAACTTAACCTTTTTTGAGTCACCTTAGACAATGGAAAAGCTATGGATGAAAATCATTTCACGAACCTTCTGTAATAACTAGCTAAACCCAAGAAACTTCTAATAATTATAGGAGAGGTGGGTCTGGGCCATTGCTTCACTGCCTCTATTTCCTAAGAATCAACTTGGGTCCCTTCGCTAGATTCTATTTGACCAAGGAAATCAACTGATTGTAACCAAAACTCACATTTGCTAAACTTAGCGAATCATTGGCGATCTTTGAGAGTTTGCAGGACAACCCTCAAATAAGTCGCATGTTCATTTTCATTGCTAGATTAAATAAGGATATCATCAATAAAGACGATAACGAACAAGTGTAAGTACTGCTTGAACACCCTGTTCATTAAATTCATGAAATCTGCAGGAGCATTGGTTAGTTCAAATGACATAATTAAAAATTCATAATGACCGTACAGAGTTCTAAAGGTTGTTTTCGGGATGTCACTATTTCTGACTTTGAGTTGATGAGAACCGGATCTGAGGTCTATTTTTGAAAAATGACTAGCACCTTGAAGTTGGTCAAACAAGTCATCAATCCTGGGGATAGGGTACTTATTCTTGATTGTGACTTTCTTCAACTTCCGATAGTCAATGTACATCCTGAGGGAACCATCTTTCTTTTCACGAACAACACTGGAGCACCCCATAGGGAAATACTAGGTCTGATGAAGCCCTTATCTAGTAGGTCTTTCAAATGTTCCTTCAATTCCTTAAGCTCAACTGGAGCCATTCTGTAAGAAAGAATCGAAATATGTTAGGTATCTAGAAGGAGATCTATTCCAAAGTTGATTTCACTTTTAGGAGGAATTTTGGGAAGATCTTCAGGAAACACTTTCGGAAAGTCATTCACCACTGGAACTGACTTACGAGCTGGGGTTTCGAAGCTTGAATCTTTAACCTGAACTAGATGATAGAGGTACACTTTAGAGATCATCTTTCTCGCCTTAAGGTAGGAAATGAATCAACCCATAGGCACTGAGCTACTACCCTTTCATTCTAAGAATGGTTTTCTTGGAAACTGAAAACGAACGATCCTAGTTCTACAATCGACTGAGGCATAACAGGAATGTAACCAATCCATGCCTAGAATGATATCAAAGTCTACCATTTCTAACTCTACAAGTTCTACTGAGGTGACTTTCTGAGAGACTGTGACAGGACAATTTTTGTATACCCATCTAGCTATAACTGGGTCACCAACTTGGGTAGAGACTGAAAAGGGTTCTAAGAGAGTTTCTGAACTAACACCGAAGTTCACTGATATATGGAGTTACAAAGGAAAGAGTAGCCCCTGGGTCTAACAAAGCATAAACATCTAAGTGAAAGACTCATAACGTAATAGTGACCACATCAAGAGAATCTTCTTGGTCCTGGAGAGCATACAACCTGTTTTGGCATTGACCACCACCTGTACAAGATGAAGCACCCTGTTGAGTTGGGCGACCTGATGGTGCTGTTGGAGCTGTAGACTAAGCCCTACTATTATTTCCTCCTTGTCCCTGAAAAAAAGAAGGACAGTCTCTCAACCTATGACCAGTTTGACCACAACCAAAGCATCATTTCTTGCCTGCAAGACACTCTCCCAGATGGTTGTTACCACACTTTGGACAAGTTGGGTAGGTCCTGTTACCTGAAACACTCCCCTGAGACTTAGAGTCGGATGCCCTACCTTTATAATAAATTATAATAAAATCTTTAAAATAAATTACTTACCTACCACACTACCACCTACCACACTACTACTTCCATGAATTCCTCAACTACCAATTTCGCTACGAAAAATGGTATCAGAGCTATGAATGTCGAGAAATATAAGAAGAAACGTACTAGTAGAAAATTAAACAAATTATATCCGGAATATAAACAACTCAATATCACAAAAAGTTATAATGACAAATTAGAACAATTAATAGATAACATATCTAAAATAGAATATAAATATATTCAATATTAAAAAATACAATGAATAACGAGAATAACGAATATAGACAAAAACTAGCTGAAATAATTATAGAGAAAAGACAAGAATTAGAACATAAACAAAATAGATTTAACAATAATATATTTGCAGGAATTTGCCACAAATCTATAATAGCACAAAGAAAGACTATTTTATATCTAGAAATACAAATAAATA
>JAJOOR010028058.1:0-22592 GCA_036250505.1 Solanum acaule | reverse complement strand
ACTTAGACTTCCGCTGTGTGTTTTTAAAGTTGTTTTAATGAAGTTTAAATGTGTGGATGTAAATAAGTTTTTTTTTATTCCGCACTATTTTCATTATTGAATGCAATGAATGACTATGTGGCTCGTCTAAGACCCCTTCGGGATCGAATACGCCATGTTACGACTAGGGGGTACTCTCGGGTCGTGACATTCATAGTGACCATACCAGGTCCTAAAGGCCATCTTTGGAATATCAACCCCTCTCACCCTCAATTGGTGATAACCCGAACAAAGATCAATCTTTGAAAATTAGCTTTCCCTTTGAAGTTGGTCAAGCAAATCATCAATTCTCGGAAGGGGATATTTATTCTTGATGGTCACTTTATTCAATTGATGATAATCGATGCACATTCTAAGAGATCCATTCTTCTTTGTAACAAACTACACCAGAGCACCCCATGGAGAGATACCCAGTCGGATGAAGCCCTTATCTAATAAATCCCTTAGTTGCACTTTCAACTCTTTTAACTCCGCCGGAGCCATTCTATAGGGAGGAATGGAGATAGGTTGCATATTAGGTAAAAGGTCAATACCAAAATCTATTTCCCACTCGGGAGGAATACCGGGAAAATCATTGGGAAAAACTTCTGGAAACTCATTCACTACCAGAATCGACTCTAGAGAAGGGGTTTCGGACTCAACATCCATCACCCAAACAAGATGTGAAACACACCTTTTGGAGATCATCTTCCTAGCTTTAAGGCAAAAGACAAATTGACCTCTAGGCATAGAATTTCCCCCCTTCCACTCTAAAATAGGCTCATTTGGGAAGTGGAATTTAACCACCCGAGTCTTACAATCTATAGAGGCATAACATGCATGCAACCAATCCATACCCAAAATTGCATCAGAGTTTAACATATATAACTCCACCAAAGTAACTCTATGGGACAAATGGGACAACTTCTATGGACTCTTTTAGCCACCACCGAGTCACAAACCGGGGTAGAGATCGAAAAAGGTTCTACTAACACTTCGGGGAGTATTTCAAACTTCATGGCCACAAAAGGTGTCACAAAGTACAAAGTAGCACCGGGATCAACAAGGAATATAAATCAATAAAAAAGTCTTTTAACATACCGGTCACCACATCCGGGGAGCTTTCTTGGTCACCTCGGGATTGAAGAGCATTGAAGCGGTTTTGCTTTTGAGAATTGGAGTTTGAACCTCTTGGAGGAGCTTGATTTCCTTCTCTCCCATTTGCTATGAGTACCGAGCAATCTCTCATCTTGTGGCCACTCTTTCCATAACCATAGCACCCATCCGAACCAACTAGGCACTTGTCATCATGTTTTCTACCACACTTTGCACAATTATGCCTAGCAACATAAGAACCACCACTATTGCCTCCTTGAGAGTTAGGGTTAGACACCCTATCCTTGTTGACCCTTGGAGCACTAAAGGAGCCTTGGTTGGAGAACCTTTGTTTGAACCTTGGTCGACCTTGTCCATCGGACTTCACATTAGAGTAATTCCCATCACCGGTTCTAGCTCTTTTCATCTCCCTATTCTGGTCTTGGAGTTTCTCATCCTCCTTTGTTGGGCATACACCATAAGATGTCAGATATCCATATTATCATAAAGTATTTCTGAACGACATTCTTTTCTTACCAATCTAGACACACCCATCAAATACCTTCTAATCATATCCCTTGAATCCGCCACCAAAGTCGGAGCATACTTGGACAATTAAGTGAACTTTAGAGAATACTCTTGAACAATCATACATCCTTGATGAAGGTTAATAAACTCTTCCACCTAAGTTTCCCTCTACTCTCAGAGAAAAACCCTATTAAGGAATGACGATTTAAACACTTCCCACTCTGTGGGACCCACTCCTACCGGCTATTGTCCTTCCATTGTGTATACTATACATGAACAACATTCTTCAATTGGTAAGCGGCTAACTCTGCTTTCTCTACCTAAGTCACCCCCATGATATCAAGTATTTTATAAACCTCTTCTATAAATTCTTAAGGATCCTCTCCCACTTTGGAACTATGAAACTTGAAAGGGTTTATTCTTGCAAAATCCCTAACCCTTGAAGCAGCCAAATTCACATTAGTAATCACCGGAGCTACCACTTCTCTATTGGCTTGAGCCATCACGACTTGAGCCAATTGGGAAGCCGACCTATACTCCACATGGGTCACATTCTCAACCACGCGATCAATCGGAACTTGATTAGCTTGATAAGCTTAAGGAGGAGCTCCTTCATTCACATTATCACCCTTCATTCTTCTTGCGTTAGCCCTTCGTGTATTCATATCATGAAGACACAAGAGAAGGATAAGGAGAGGGACTTTATAGATTTAAACTCTAAGGCTTCAGAGTAATGAAAGAAGTGAAAATTCCTAAACATCTTATAGCCTCTCATTCATAAATGTGGTGTGCTTCACACTCATGAACAAAACTCTACTAGACATTTCTTATGAGCCATCATCCTAGAATCATTCTAAACCTCGTACTCTGATAACCAAGTTTGTCACGACCCAATGGTAACCCCTAGACGTAAAAAGACACATAGAACCCCGAAAGGCTCCATGTAAGACATTTAGCATATCATAACATAAGCATAGAACAATCAAGAGTAAAAACCCATTTAAGTCCGAAAGTTTCATAATAGCAAAGCGGAAGTCTAGACTTGTCTCATTATATCCATCTATTACAATAGTTCAAATGAAAAGGGACACAACTCATACAACATAGTCTGAAAATGAAATACCAGAAATGAAACTCAAAGTGAATCTCTTGTCCTCAAATCATGAAGGACTCACCACAAGCAAGGAGAATAGTCGAATCCAAGCTTGAACCAAATGATAACCGCCTCAAGAACCGGACCCTACACTTGGGAAAAATGTAGGAAAATATGGGTTACTACAAAAATGCACTAAGTATGATAGCCATGAATGAAAACCTTGAAAACTTGCTAAAAGGGACATTTTAGTTGAATGCATGCAATTAACTAAGTTAAAGTGTCCTTTTGAAGACAATGGAAATACATAAGTCCTAAGCATAATCGACTCATAGATCATCATAACATAAGAGGAACATACCATAAATACCCTCAAAGCTTACTTGTGTAATGCATGAATAAGATCCCATAATTCCACCAATACTAAGTAAAGCTTCTTGAGTAGTTATAGTTCGTAATTCATATTCTTGTTCATACAATCATAGTGGGATAAGCCTTAACCGACATAGACCATGTGAGCTTAACATGGAATTCGGTGTCCACCCCACACCGAAAAGGGGTTGTCCTACTTGCCTAAGGTAGAACCATACTCTTAGCTATGGTGGATCCACTAGTTAAAAACCTATGAGGGCACATAGTTTATGGGATAAGGGGATTGCTACTAGAAAACTCGGCCTCTACTAACGTGAGGGCTTCCATCCCAAGAGATTGCTCCTCGAAACCCGGTCTCTACTAACATGAGGGATTCCATCTCATATCAATATCCACTCAGTTCTAAGCATTTATACCCACAGAGTTCATATTAAGTCTTGAGTAAAGTTCATATTCATGGAAGAATGTCTTGACACTCAATTCAACATAACTCCTACTATAGCTCATAGATTCCCTTTCAACCTTAGAATCATCATACTTTGAGAAAACCATTCACATCATAGAATATTCATACATAAGTGTGTACATGAGGATACCTTCCAACAACACAACAACTGATCATAATCATATTCACTTTACTCTCAAAGTATTCATAAAGTATATACATAAATCTCATAATCATGCATAATTCTCATACTTTGCCCTTCAAGGACCATAGGTCACATTCCATCAACACATCTAGA
The DNA here is from genome assembly GCA_036250505.1 of Solanum acaule. Lineage (NCBI taxonomy): Eukaryota > Viridiplantae > Streptophyta > Magnoliopsida > Solanales > Solanaceae > Solanum > Solanum acaule. The sequence continues at coordinate 18,743 of JAJOOR010028058.1, read as the reverse complement.
ATTACTAAATTAGACATGGATATTAACATGATTCAATTAACTCAACTACTACAAGCATAATCTCATAATATTCTTCTATAATCAACAAACTCACATCATAAGAACTTAATTGGGTAATTTGGGGTTTCATGGGTTCTTGGGGAATTCAACATAAAAAACTATAAATAAAAATCATCAATTCATACATAACATATCATAAATCAATCATTAGAAACTTTTTTGAAAGGAAACCATGAGTTTAAGGTCAAACCCTAACTTTTGGGGAAATCACTTGTTTTGAAATTGAATTTGGAGGGACTCCATGGATGAAGGCTATCCATGGATGAAGGACTACCATACCTTAGTTATGAATCCCAATGAAGTTGGTGTGAATACTTTTCTTCTTGAACCCTAGCTCCACCTTCTTCTTTATTCTTCTTCCTTGAAGTTCTAGAGAGAGAATTTCCTTTGGAAAGGATGAAGTTTGGGGGTTTTCTTTTTGGATTCTAGTGAGAATGACTTAATTGGGGAAATTTTGAGCATTAAAATCTTGTATACTTCACTAGGGAAGGAGTAAAGCAATGTAGTAACGATTAAGGGACAATAACAACAGACCCTAAAACTCTTACTTACAAGCTACAAATCTGCACGATTTATCTCGCCAAGGGCACTTGAAGACTCTCCAAGTGGTCCTTTGTCTCGCCTAAATTTCCAATGTCCACATTGTGGAGGCAGACTACTAGGCAATGGGGAGGAGCCTTTGGGTGATGCGCCAACAGGGTTGGCGAGCCCCGACCTAGCTCGCCCATTTTTGCAGAATCTTGGGCCCCGTGTGCAATTCAATGGGTGACTCTAGTTCCTCTTGGCTAACCGCCAAGTCACTTTGGCGATGCTACTGCCCATCGCCAAGTGGGTGAAGGCAACATAAATATTGTCCTTCAAATAGTTCCAATGTATGATAGGTCCTTTCCAATTTTCCTTGACGTTAACCCAGACATTTAGCTCTAGTTTAGCATACTAGTTTTTGGGGTGTTACATAAGGGTCTTTTCCGGTTTTTATTAAATCAATGTGTTGTCGTTATGCCTAAACCTAGTACCCCTATATAAGGATTTTAGACCACTAAACTTACTCAATTAAGTCATTCTTTCAATTCCCAAAAAGAAAACCCGATCCTCTCTCAAATATTCTCTCTCTAGAATATGAAAGAAGAAGAAGAAGCAGATTGAAGCTAGGTCAAGATCAACTCTCCCAATATTCAAGATTTTGTGGGCATTGTGACTAAGGTATGATGGCTATTCATCCATGGGACCCTTCCTCCTAAGGAGTCTCCTAGAAATCCCTAATTATGAAGTTTAAATCACCAATTCTAGTTAGGGTTTCTTCCAATGTTGTGGGTTATGATGAATGTGGGTCCAAATAGTTGGATTGTGATTGTTTATGATGGAATTGATAGTATTACATGTTTTTAGGATAACATTACATTTACCCATGCCTATTCAATGATTTGATCTAGAATTGATATAATTAGGTTGATGCAATGAAGGGGAGATTCTATGCAAGGATGATATTAAATCAAAAAAAGATTAGTGTCATTGAAGATAACCTAGCCTAGTCATGAATGTTCATCACTATAGAGTAGTACAATTACCCCTATATGACATTGATTTCCAATCCCCGCACCTCTAGATTGCTTGTTACTTCTTGAATTTCCCGTAATTTTAGTTTAATTGTGAGAATTGATAACCAAACCCTTTCATTAAATTGGTGGAATCATCCATCCAGTTGTTTCTACTACTACAAATGAATGAATTTATAATCCAAATTCCTTGATAAAATTCTCTATGATATGCCATTCCTTGTGGGATTCGACCTCAACTCTTCGTTGGGTATTTTTATTGACTACAATCGTTGCACCTTTCAATTGGTTTTAAAGAGGGTATTTGAGCATTATCAAAAATGGTGTCGTTGTCGCAGAGTGGCTGTTGAGAATTTTATTTGAGAAACTAGTTTGTAAATTTATTTGTAGCAAATTGTTATTTTGTGTTGTTGTTGGCTAATTTGAAGGTCTGACACCAATAAGTGATCATGGCTACAAAGATAGTCACTATGGTAAAAATGACAACATGGGTGATTTGAATGATATGCATGTTAATATTGTTCAAACCACGGGAGCCATTCGGATACCTCCTACAACCGGAAGGGCTCTGTTTCACGTAACCAGAAAAATGTTATAGTTGCTCCAACTAAAGGGAATGTTTGGGGGTTTATCTCATGAAGATCCCCATGAACACCTTAGGAATTTTGTGGAGGTGAGTGGGCCATTTTGTGTTCAAGCAAATCTCTCAAGAGTTCATGAGGTTGAGGTTTTTTTCATTCTCTTTGACAGGTGAAACTTTAAGATGGTTGGCAGAATTACCAAATGACTCTATTACTTCTTGTGAGGAGTTGACTAACGCTTTCTTGGAGAGATTCTTACCCCCCTCAAATATGGTGAAACTTAGAACCCAAATAACAAATTCAAGCACATTGAAGGTGAACCTTTACATGAAACTTAGTTGCGGCACAAGAAACTACTTTTGCAATGTCCAACACCCAGTTTCGGGTGATTTGTTACTGCAATACTTCTATTGTAATCTTGATTCAGCCAATAAAGGTGTGGCTAATCAGTTAGTCCAAGTAGGACTAATGAGATAACTGTATCATATGGTTGCTTTGTTGCTAGATGACACGACCAAAGTGAACCGAGCATATCATACTAACAAGAATGGCAATCTGTCGAAGGAGTTGTGTGGACTCATTCTTGTCTGCTGTTTGAGCTTGAAATGCTAGTGTAAAAGTGTACTGTCTATTTCGGTGATCTGAGCTCCAAAAGGCAATCCGATGAAGTGCACTATGCGGACTCCATCGGGTCCACCTAATTAGCCTTCAGGCTTGACATTCATTGAGGCATGCTCGGTGAGTTGAAGCTCTAATCGATGATTCATTGAAAACATTTGGTGATGTTAGTCTTGACCACCGAATGAGCCTGATATAAAACGTCCAAGGGTCTTTTCAAATTCAAAAAGAAAAATCTTTGATATCTTTGAGCCCTTTACTTTCCTTTCTTTTGAAATACCTTAGTTGAGTTTTTGTGAGTCCTGATTGTGTGATTTGTGAGTGCGTGGAGTGCCTTTTCTTCCTAGAGCAGTCAACCCAACCCCATTCTTCTGTTATTTTTTAGTTTTGCTTTTTATTGGGGTTGGTTTTCGATCTTTAAATTGTGTATTGTGTATGGGCTTGAAGCCATTTGATGTATGTGTCTACTGGATTTCATTGGGTAGCAATGTAATGTGCATATTATATTGTGCCCAAGAACTAATTGTTGATGTGATGCCTGTAAATTGCTAATCTTGAATGTGTTGGTTAAATATTGCAATCGAACTTGTAAATTTGATGGGTCTTGATTGAATTTGAAGTGGGTGAAGTCTGAGTACCCAAGTGTTGACCCTATTGCATGATTTCACCAAATGATAGATGGAGTGATGACTTTCTTAAGGGGAAACTGTCAATTTGAGAAATACTTTGCAATATTTGGGGGAAGTGTGAGTGCCCATGGGTAGATAACATGTAGGTGGATGTAATGATGTTGAGCAACAAGTTTTGTTGTGTATATTGGGTGTAGCTATGAAAATTAGGCATTGGGCTGAACATCTCATGTTCGACAAACTTATTTTAGCTCGCCAAGGAGGTTAGGCAAATCTTTAAGTAAGCCTCAGCTCACCTACTTGAGTGAATATGTGACCTTGGGCGTTGTCCCATTCGGCGAGATTGTCTTAGTTCTCCGAATCTACTTGGTGAATCGCCGAGTGGGAGTGGACATCGCCCTTGATGCCTATTTCTTTTCATTTTGCACTGTCAGTTTTGGCGGACTTATCTTAGGTAGCCAAAACTAACTGAGGCGAATCGATGAGTTGGAATTAACTCCACCTTTTGTGCTTGTTCCCTTTTATAATTGCCACTATTCATTTTGGCGAGCTCATCGGAGCTCGCTTATCTTGTTAGGCGATTTGCCTTCCCATTCGGCGAGCCTAAGTGTGTTTTTGAATTGTGTCTTCAATTGTGGTTGATTTCAGCTAACCTTCACCAATTTTATGTTTGAATTGTATGCTTTGCATGTTATTGTTAAAAAAAAATAAAGTAGATAGTAACTTGAGATATAGGATCCGACAAAGAGTCTCTTCCTCTTCTTTCCCTATCAAAAAAAAGGGATAGTTATCAACGAGCCAACTGAGGCTCCTCGACGATCACATCCTACCACTCTACAAGCATCTATCCAAGAGATAGTGTAACCAAAAAGGGGGTTGCAACGAAGAGAACAGACATCTGGTCTAAACTGGTGCAACCCTTCTCCACCCAAGAACCAACCTCCAGAGTTCTCCGGTTATTGCTCCAAGAGCCCTTAATAGACTCAAGGTAGCTGGAGAACGTACCATTCTTGAGGAGAGACGACTCTTCATAGATGGATTTATGAGCGCTCACTATGCAATTTGGGAAACTATTAAGTTCTATCAGTTTGAGGGGTTCACAAGGCCCAGAAACCCTATATTCCTACTGTCGCACCCTATTTGGAAATAGCCGAAACAGTTCACAAAAAATATGGTTGTCACTCTAATTTTGAATTTTGTTTTAGAGTCGCCACTTAATTTTAAGGAAATATTAGGAAAACTATTTTTAATATGTAAATGTAAACTCTGTTTTAATTTGCGAAACCAGTGAGATTCTGAGTAAGGGTTTTGGTTACTCAAGGGGAAGGTATTAAGCATCCCTCGGAGCCTATCCGAAGATATTCCTTAAACTCAATTTAGGAAAAAAAATTAGGAAAAATTGTTCATTTATTTGTTTTAAAATCTATGATAAGTAAAGTTTATTATTTTAAGAAAAAAAGTGTAACATACAAGGTATGATATATATACATCTATAAAATAAATTTAATAGTAGTATGTTTATCTTATAGTAAAATAAATAAATAAATGTACTTAAATGTATGATAAATTTATATGTTGAAAAATATAGATGTATCTTATATAAACTTATCCTAAATATATAAATGTTGAGTTTAAAGGATATTTAAATTTATCGTTTTATTTATATATATATAGAATTAAAATGTAAAAGAAAATAAAATAAAATAAGGTAGTAGTCGGGTGTAAATATATAGTAGTATGTGTGATATAATTTGATCAAATAAAATAAATAATAATGATACTAAATGATAAAATATTATATAAAGTTTGCGATCTTAAATATATTTATTATGAAGTATAGTATGTACATGTAGGTACATGTAGGGACAAATTGACAATAGATTATATGTAGTAAAATAATATGTATATTAAAGTGTAGGGATTTATAAATTATAAAAATAAATAACATTTGTAAAAGGTATAGTAGATATGAGAAAAATAATATAAAGTTAAATAATAGGTCATAAATAGAGAAAACTAAATATAAAAATATAGAATTTATACCTTTATGTGCATGACATATATATGTATGTACCTTGTATTTTCTTTTGAATCTATAGGCATATCTAAAATCTTGAAATAATATATTAAGAAATTAAAATATTTTAACTATATCTGATTTGAAAGATAACCATAATGATAAATATATTTTTTTATAAAGAAGATGATTTAAATAATATAAAATAGGCATAGTTATTGGTGTCCCAACCCAAATCATTATTCTTCTACCTTTAGTTTTAAAAAAGGGTCTAAAAATTGCCTAATTATTTCAAAGATAATGAATTAGGACATCTAAACATTGAACTAATAATGCTAAAGTAACTCCTATTAATGGTCTACTTAACTTATGTAATTCTAGGCCAGAGATTTTGATTATCCTAAAGGGAAATGTTAAGCATCCTTTAAAGAATTGCTAAGATAATTAGCATCAAACATTGGATAATAAAGATAACAAAATGAATAAAGTTGTATGATTTATTTTTTTTTCATAAAGAAAACACGCTATGAGATTTCTAATAGAGTGAGGAGCGATAGGGCAAAAAAATATGAAAATGAATAGCAACAAATATGTATAAGTGAGAAAAATATTTTTTGCAAATTTGAACTCTAAATATTTTGTTCCTACTTGGAAAAAATAAGTTAAGCATCCTTTAAGACTAATAAAAGGTAATAATTCTAACAAAACTTATAACATTTGTTTTGGCCTACTAAAATAATGTTTTTTCTTCCTTTTGAAAGTACTATTTTAAAAGAACCTTTGAATCCAAACTACTGCAGTATTGAACTCTCAAAGTAAGCATTTTAAGTTATTAAACCTAAACTTTAGACACTTAGTTTATATTTAAAAAAACCAGAAAAATAGGTACATAACATTTGAAAACATCACTCCAAGTTAAACTTCTTTGAAAAGTTATACTTTTATAAATGAGGAAAAAAAGTGTTAACCTAATTAGAAGGTATCGTCTTAATTAAATAATTATCAAATGTATAAAGGGACATGGGTGATTTAAAGGACATGAAATAGGCCTAACTGATGGGACTTAGCTTATAACTTACATTCTATTTTTTGTTAATAAAATATAATGTCCTACTTTCCTGCTTGTTTTCTAAAAAATATGTATCTCTAAAGGTAATTATTTTAGCTTTTAAACTAGTTTTAAAATTATTTGGGAGTCCTAAATGAATATTATTTTAGCCCTTTGAAGCTTCTTTGGAAATTCAAAACTATAAGTTTTACTTTTCCTTAACTTAGAAAGACTAAATGAAAGGGCTAAATGAATATGAATTTCCTTTTCCTCAAATAAAGGCCTAAGTAGACTTAAGATGTTAAACTGTTTTCAAGAAGAAAAAAAAGATTTTCAATCATTTGCTCTAAAAGTATTTCCAAGGGTTTGTGACACACTACTAAATTCAAGAACAACTAATATTGTATCGCGCACGTAAACTTAAATAAAAAAGAGACAAGAGACTAATATATCACAACTTGAGAGTTATATCAATATGTATAAGAGTTAGTCAACATATCAAAAAACAATATAATCAAAGTCGTAAAAGGAAAGGCTAAGAAATGTTAGACTCCTATTTATGAGACTCCAAGCCTTGTGATGATCCTAATAGTTATTGGCCCAATATTATGGACCAAGAATGAGTTTTAAAGTAGAAACTACAGCTCTCCGGTTGTACATGAAACAAGAAGAAAGAAAAAAAAATGAGAAACAAATCAGAAACATAAGAAAAATAAAAATATAAAGGGATAAGGGTAACTATGATTACCAGTTTAGAAAAACAGATTAAGTAATTGATGATAACATTTATGTTACTTTATGAGACTTTGTGTAAAAAATATCACATAAGACTCAAATTATGGCAAGATGGAACTTAACTCACAAGAATAAACTAAATTTACATGGCAAGTAACAATAACTACAAATTATGATTCCAAAATGAAGTTTATTCGGTTAAACTTTAAACCACTACTGCAGCCTCAATGCCTCGAAATAACTCACTCAAACTTTAAGATGCTTGTACATATTTGAAGACAATACTAACGGAATAATAAGTAACGAGGGATTCGATGCTGAAAACAAAAGCGGCAGGTACAAAACAGATTCAATAACTATTAAAATAACTAGTTTTAAGACGAGAAATAGCCAAGACAACACAACAAATATTCTAGCTAGAAAGGGAATTAAGATTAGTAACCTATCCTGGTCAGATTTATTTTTTTTAATAAAAAGAAACTAACACATTTTATGCAATCTGGGGAAAATCATATGTGAAGGAGAGATCCTTTAAGTTTGATTAGATTAGTTTACAAAAAAATAGATTTTCGAAGATGGTCTTGGTGGTTCCATTTCAGCGAGAAATTGATTGAGGACTCATAACTAGCACACACATAATATCATGTGGATTGCAAGTCTAATAACATAAGAGGCAGCAAGGGCAAGTTCATAGAATTATTCTTAAATGAGAATAAACTTTAAGCTGATGAACCTTTTATGAACATATTAAAACAGTTTCTCTTTTAGTTGATAAAACTAAGAAAAAGAACTTGAAGGAGACAAATGTTTCAATGTTATTTTTTAGTGAGAACTATCATTTATAGAGAAAGGTTAGTAGGAGAAGAAGAATCCTACAATGATGTCAAAGGAACAATGGATATCAACATTCCACAAGATTTGAGTATGTTACTAGAACACCATCATCCATAAAAGATCAACATAAGAGAGAAAGCTAATTCCATAGTAAAAAAATATTAGTCAGTATAAGGTCAAAAACTGATCTTAAGAACTAGTTCATTCATAAATCAAAAATACTTTTTTACACAAAAAAAAAAAAAAAAATTAGTTACAGGTGGAGGTGTAAGCAGAGTTTGGAGTGTAGATAATTCAAAAACCTTAAACGAAATTGGAATTTCGAAACAAAGAGATAGCATATACAACTTCTAAGTTGTAACACATTGACCCAAACATCAATGGTACTTAGGAGCCAAAAGCAACACAAATCAAGCTGCACAATTCACGAAATTATATTGTAAAACTCAAGATCAGTAACATAAACATGCCTAATGTTTTCTAGGCCGACTTCAACTTGAATTTACATTGACGACGTGAGCAGTTGTGGATTTTCATAGACTACAAATTTGTGGCTTTCTTAAAAAAAGTAACTCTAAAGAGGAATCATAACAAGCAGCCCCAAAGTAATTAAAACTTTCAAAATATTCAACTAAAATGTAGGCATGTATGAATAGATAGATAAGAATCAGCAAGACCCACTTCTAAGCTTAGAACAATCCTAAAAATCCATCAGATATAAGCTTGAAATGATCGCAAGTCTTGAGTTTGAAACTTAGGCCAATACAACGTTAGATTTAAAACGAAGACGAACAGGATGATATATAAATGTCAAGATGTTTAAGTTAGGCTAGAAGAATAGAGATTCATATAATTCTGAAATAGTAATAAGAATATGTAATCAAATCATGCTAGACGAGGAAACCACAAAAGCTAAATTTTACAAGTAATAACATAAGAAGTTATGGCTAAGTACAAATGAATTAAGACGCCAATCACAATTCTCAAACAAAGGGTTCAAACACAACAACATCCTTAGTAGATACACATATTTACTGCAACTAAAGCAAGAAGGGCACTCTCTAAGTTATATTTTTAAAAAGAAGATTAAACTAATTTCCACCAGTGAACAAAAATATCAACTAAAAAAAAGAATTGATGTTTGAAAAAAATATTGCACCTTTTGTTGAGCAGCAAACAAGAGCTTTGGCGTCAAAAGAGTTGAACTTTGAACTTCCTCGAACTCGAATTCAACACCAAAACCAGAAGGGCAGAAAGAGAGATAATTTCAAAACTCTAAAGCTTCGAAGTGCTGCGATTTTACTCTCTTTTAGTAGTTCTTAGATCATTTTTTTATGCCCTTGGATGAGAACCAAAGTCCTCTTTTTATAGCTGATTTTGGGTAAAACCAACCAAAATCTTATGGTCTTTCACATTCCTCAGCTTTTTAGGTATAGTAATGGTGATGGTCAAGATTTCTAGGCTTGCTTTGGGTCAGAAAATATGTTGGAAAAGATATAAAGTTGATAGAAAGGAGGTTGTGATTGACGGGGATGGAGGAACATGGTTGAAAACCACCATAAATTATCTTTTTCGGTGGTTCGACGTTGGCAGAAGTGGAAAAGGTTGATGGGAGAGGGGACCATCTGGGCACAGGGAAGGAGAATGTCTGGGAAAACAGAGTCGTTGGAAAGGAAAACGTCCTTTTCTGAAAAAAGAAAAAGATGCAGTGTTGGGTCCTTTTTGTTTTAGGAAGAGATCTATTTATATATATATATATATATATATATATATAATGGTTAAATTCATAATTAATTAAGGCCCTTAGATTAAATAGAAGCTTGAGATTAAAACTTAAGAAGCACAATCCATGTGCTCGCCTATGTGGCATAAGGCAATTGGACAATATAAAGTGTCACACCTCGAGGCTACCCCATTGACGTAACACGGGACCTAGGATCACAGTGACCCCAAGCAAACTGTGAGTCTGGCATATCATAAGCATACTGAAAATAACTAAGTAAAGCATGAACTATGTGGAAGCTTAAAATAATGAATATCTTAAAATGGGGAAAAAAAACCACCTAGTCTGAATATGTAAAACATACTAAGAGTTTAGTGATAACTGAAACAATAACTTAACAACTCAAGCTGAATCTACTATTATGTTTGAAAAGCCTCTAACTCAGTTGAGTTGTTGGGACATGCCCCCAACCAACTCTAACAAAACTAAAAAAACTGAAATCAAAGACTAAAATGAAAGCATTTCTATTGTCCTCGAAATATGAGGACTCACCACTAAAGCTTCTCGATGCGGACCGAGAATCGATCTAAGTGTGATCTGGAAGCTGAGTACCTGAACCTACATCATAAAAAGATGTAGTGCAGACTATGCGTCAGTACTTGGAATATACTGAGTATGCAGGATATAAATATTAAGCTGAACAAAGCATAACTGAGTAATGACATAATCTGAACAAGAATATAAGTATTGAAAAATAACTGAAAAGCTAAGCTGAATGCAATAACCAAGTACTAATCATGAAGATAACATGATGAACTGTATACTGATATAAATGCTTAAAACCTGGTCAAATGCACTAAGAGTCTGACTGTGGGAGCTACTATTAACCGACATAAACCACGTGAGCTAAACGTGGAGTCCAATGTATACGCCCCATTGAGAGGACCCAATATACCTTGACAGGGGTATAAAGGCATAAATAGCGTAATCACTAAATCTGCTATCCAACAGAGGGGACTTATAATCCTACGTGGGCACATAGTTTTGGGACTATGAGGGTACACTGAACCCTAGTCCAACTCAGTGCTAAGTCTACTCCCAACTAAATACCTATGAAATTAAAATGTACTAAATACTGAATAGCTCAAAATACAGACATGTTAAATGAGAATACAACATTTATATACTGAGAATGTGACATTCGAAATCTGAAGCATGATTTTCTGTTAGACTGACCTCGCAAGTATAATTCATGAACTAATAGAATGTATACAAACTAGGGTTCTGAGTTTTATACAAGGAATTATGCAACGTTTCCAAGAAAACATGATATTTGGACTGTGGATTCTATAGAATCTGAAATAATAACAATTCTCCAAGCTTTTACAATCCTAGGTCTAAACAACCTATGTAGAATTAAGGATATGACTAAATTCTAAGGACCTAGTGGATGAAAGGAACCCCTAGTGAAATCCCACATACCTAGTGATGAAATCCACGAAGAAATCCTTTGGATTTCAGGATTGAAACTTGAAGAACATTGTTGCCTGTTCTTAGAAGGATCTGGCGCCTCTTCCTCTTTTTTTCGTTCTAATTGGATAATTTTGGAGAATGAGGGTTCTAGGTATGTATGATTAGGTTATTAGACTCATTCTGAGTAAAACGACGTAGTTTAAGGGCCACAACGCATACGAAAAAGACCAAAACGACCCTAACATAAAAGATGAAGAAGGCTATCCACGGAGGGATCAACGGACCTTCGTTTGGACTACCAACCGTCGACTATGGTCGTAGTTTGTGGTCTGCCCGACAATGCTTCACTAAAATGAGAATAACTTCTTACTTTGAGCTTGGATTTTAGCAAACTCGGTGGCACTGGAAAGAGGATTCAATTATCTTTAATTTGATAGGTCATGGGCCACCTACTTCATTTTGTGCTAAAATATATGACTTTTTGAAGTTAATCCAACAATAATTTCCCTCTAATTGGCTGCTGACCCTCACATACGGTCTGTAGGTCCAACCACGGACCGTACTAGTTTAGCGTAGGTGGGATCAGATATCATCAAAATTTGGACCCCAACGACGGACCCCACCTACGGTCCGTGGGTCCATTGACGGACTGTGGACCACAACCGTAGGTCTCACCTTTGGATCTTGAAATTCCCCTAAGTCTAGGAATGAACCACAGGACCCACCTACGCTCTGTGGTTCTAGCTACGGTCTGTGGGTGGTTTCCGTTGGTTCTGACCCCAGATCCTGGACAATTGTATTTTTCCATATTCTCGAATTAGAGGTGTTACAATATCTCCCCAATGGGAACATTCATCCTCGAATGAAGTCTAAACAAGCTGAGTTTGGAGGGAAGCACTTGCAATCCCTACCATTATGTACTAGAAACTATTATCTTACTGAACTGAGTTACAAGAACATTCAAATATGTTGAATGCAAGAATAACTGAGGGAACAAGATACTGAGACTGAATTACTCAAGAATAAACTGAGAGACCGGAGAGGAACTATTACCTCAAGCTGAAATAGAATCGGAAGGGAAGTGTTGAGGCTATTTGGTCAGCATGGTTGCTTCTGCTTCCAAAGTAGCTCCCTCTACGGACTAACTCCTCCACAAAACCTTTGCTGAAGCGACTTCCTAATTTCTCAGCCTACGAACCTAACGGTCAAGAATTTCAACTAGCACCTCTTCATAAGTGAGACTATCATTCACAACCACACTCTTTAATGATACTATTGATGTCAGATCACCTACACACTTATTCAATGGGGAAATATGAAAGATTGGATGAACCGCTACTAGTTCTGCTGGGAACTCTAACTCATAAGCCATATTACCAACCCTTTTCAAGATTCTGTAAGGACCTACATATATAGGACTAAGCTTCCCTTTCCTGCAAAACCTCATCACCCTCTTCATAGGTGACACCTTTAGGAAAACCAAATCATCAATTTCGAACTCTTAAGTCCCTTATCCTCACATTTACATAGGACTTCTGACGACTCTGAGTTGTGTTTAGTCAATCTCTGATGAGCTGAACTTTTTCTATAGACTCATAAACCGAATCTGGCCCAATCAAGGCTGCTTTACCTACGTCAAACCAACTAATCGGGGACCTGCATCTACGCCTATATAGTGCCTCATACAGGGCCATCTGAATACTGGAATGGAAGCTATTATTATAGGAAAACTCTATGAGAGGTAGGTGATCATCCCAACCACCCTTGAAATTGATCACACAAGCTCTAAACATGTCCTCTAAGGTCTGAATTGTATGTTCTGTCTGACCATCCGTTTGTGGATGAAATGTTGTATTGAGATTTACCTGAGTACCAAGACCTTTCTGAAACGATTTCCAAAAATGAGAGTTAAACTGAGGACCTCTATCTGAGATGATAGACAAGGGAACCACATGTAACCTGAGTATCTAATTGATGTAAAGTTTGGTGTAGTCCTCTGATGAATCTGTAGTCTTAATAGCCAATAAGTGAGCGGACTTAGTAACTCTGTCCACTATCATCCAAATGGAGTCATACTGTCTGCGAGTACGAGGTGAACCCGTAATGAAGTCCATGTTTATCACTTCCCACTTCCATGTAGGAATTTTAATCTCGAGTCATACCTCCTGGTTTCTGATGTTCTACCTTAACTTGTTAATAGTTAGCCACAAAGTCTTCTATGTCCCTCTTCATGTCGTTCCACCAGAAGACTTCCCGTAGATCATGGTACATCTTAGTGGAACCTTGATGAATGAAATACTTGGAGTTATGAGCTTCGGTAAGGATTTGTTGCCTCAACTCACCCACATTAGGAACACATAAGAGACCCTGGTAACGAAGCACACCATCTCCCCCTTGGGCGAAAACCTCAACTTTATACTGATGAACTGCACCTTTCAACTGAAGTAATACACGATCACTGTCTTGTTTTTCCTTAACCTCCGCTACCAATGAAGATTCCGACCCATTCTGAACTATCACACCACAATCTGATGTGTCCATAAAGAAAACTCCTAATGGAGCAAGCCGGTGAACATCTTTGGCTAACTCTTTCTTTTCTTCCTCAACATGTGCTACACTACCCATAGACAGTCTGCTGAGAGCATCAACCACTACATTGGCCTTACCGGGATGGTAAAGCACTTTCATGTCACTGTCCTTGAGGAATCCAAGTCATCTCCTCTGATGAAGATTCAACTCTTTATGGGTGAACACATACTGGAGACTCTTATGATTTGTGAACACATCAACATGAACACCATACAAGTAATGTCTCCAAATCTTTAGGGCAAATACTACGGCTCCAAGCTCAAGGTGATGAGTTGAGTAGTTCTTCTCATGTACCTTAAGCTATCTAGAAGCATAAATTATGACCTTACCTCGGTGCATCAACACACAACCTAGGCCGACCCTGCATGCATAACAATAAATCACATAACTGTCTGAACCATCTAGTAAAGTTATGACGGGAGCTGTAGTCAACCAAGTCTTCAGTTCTGAGAAACTTTTGTCACAGTCATATGACCACGGAAATTTGACCTTCTTCTGAGTCAACTTGGTCAATGGGGAAGATATGGACGAATATCATTCAACAAATCTCCTCTAATCACATGACAAACCTAAGAAACTTCTGATATTTGTTGGAGAGGTGGGTATGGGCCAGTGTTGTATTGCCTCAACTTTATGAGAATCCACTCGAATCTCTTCACTAGATACCACATGACCAAGTAAAGCGACCGACTATAACCAGAATTCACATTTGCTAAACTTAGCGAATATCTGGCGATCTTTAAGAGTTTGTAGAACAAATCACAGATGAGTCGCATGCTTCTCTTCACTCCGAGAATAAATGAGGATGTTATCAATAAAGACGATGATGAACAAGTCCAAATACTGTTTGAACACCCTGTTAATTAAGTCCATGAAATGTGTAGGAGCATTTGTCAGTCCAAAAGACATAACTACAAATTCATAATTACCATACCGAGCTCTGAAGGCTGTCTTCGGAATGTCACTATCTCTGACTCTGAGGTGATGATAGTCGGATTTGAGGTGTATCTTAGAAAAGCAACTAGCACCCTAAAGTTGGTTGAACAAGTCATCAACCACGGGGATGGGATACTTATTCTTGATGGTGACTTTGTTCAACTGACGATAGTCAATGCACATTCTGAAAGAACCATCTTTCTTGAGTACGAACAATAATGGAGCATCCTATGGAGATATACTGGGTATGATGAAGACCTTATCTAGAAGGTCTTTCAAATGCTCTTTCAATTCCATAAGCTCAACTAGAGCCATTCAGTAAGGAGGAATCGAAATAGACTGGGTATCTTGAAGGAGTCTATTCCGAAATTGATTTCCCTTTCAGGAGGAACTCCGGGAAGATCTTCTAGGAACACAATTCTGGAAACTCATTGACTACTAGACTGACTCAAGATTTGGGGTTTCAAAGTTTGAATCCTTAACCCGAACAAGAAGATAGATATACACTTTAAAGATCTTCTTCATGGCCTTAAGGCAAGAGATAAATCGATATATAGGCACTGAGCTACTACCTTTCCATTCTAGGACTGGCTTGTTTGGAAACTGAAATCGAACAATCGTAGTTCTACAATCGACTAAGGCATAACTAGAATGTAACATATCCATGCCTCAAATGATATCAAAATCTACCATTTCTAACTCTACAAGATCTGCTGAGGTGACTTTCTGAGAGACTATGACAAGGCAACTTTTGTATACCCATTTAGCTATAACTGGGTCGCCAACTGGAGTATGGACTGAGAAGGGTTCTGAGAGAGTTTCTAGACTAACACGGAAGTTTACTAATATATAGGGGGTTACAAAAGACAATGTAGCCCTTGGATCTAACAATGCATTAACATCTAAATGAAAGAATCATAACGTACCAATGACCACATCAGGAGAATCTTCCTGGTCCTGGCAAGCTTGGAGAGCATACAACCTATTCTAGCGTTGACCACCACCTGTACCAAATGAAGCACCCTGCTGATGCTGCTAGAGCTATAGATTGAGCCCTACTGTTGTTACCTCCTTGCCCCTGTCTGGCAGAAGCGCAATCCTTCAACCTATGTTCATACTGACCACACCCAAAGCACCCTTCTTTGCGTGCAAGACATTCGCTCGATGGTTCTTACCACACTTTTGACAAGTTTGGAAAGTCAAGTTACCTGAAGTACTCCCCTGAGACTTAGAGCTTGATGCCCTACCTTTTTGATCCTGTCTAAACCTGGGGTATGGAGCACTAGCTGATGAAGGTGCTAGGGTTGTAGTCCTTTGCTGAAACTGTAAGCGATTCCCACCACCCGACTTTTCCTTTGGGTATTCATAATTTCCTTGCCTTTTTGTTATCCTTAGCCATTTCTCTAAACTTATCTCCCTCAACCTGCTGAGCAATGAATCATTAGTCTGGATATATCCATATCCCCTAGATGCATATTATTTTTGCACTCGATCTTCACCAGATCAGATACCCCAAATAATAACTTACTCATTTAAGCCCTTGGATCAGCAACCATGTGTGGAGCATACCTAGAGAGTTGGGTGAACTTCAGCCCGTACTCTTGGATCGATATTTAATCCTGCTTCAATTTCATCAACTTTTGTGCCTTAGCTTCTCTAAACTCCCTTAGGAAGAACCTATCCAGAAAAGCTCCAGTAAAACAATCCCATGTTACAGGTGTTGCAGTTGCACCCCTGTTTTCCTTCCACTGTGTGAACCAAATATGAGCGACATCCTTGAATTGATAAGATGTTAACACAACACTCCCAGTACCAGTCACATTCATTACTCCAAGAATCTTCTTAACCTCATCAATGAAGTTCGGTGGGTCCTCACATACCTTTAACCCTAGAAACTCAGGCGGATTCATTCGAACAAAGTCTCGAATCCTAGCTGCAGTCGATCCACCTTTTGGGTTTATAGGAACTGGAGTCTGTTGATTGTTCTGATGGGCCACACTCTGAGCCAAGAGATGGATCGCATTTCGAAAGTCTGCATTTGTAACCTCATGGTTCGGGACCGGAGGAATTACGTTAGCATTGTATGCATTAGCTTTCCATGTGTAGCTCTACGAAGAGGCATGATCTGAAACACATAACGACGGATTAGAAAGGAGAATTTGAATCATACCTCACGCACGATAAGAATAGAAAATGAAGTGAAGCTTTTTCTTAAAACACTTTGTAGCATCCCCCACATAGGTGTGACGCGCTTCACACCAATGAAAGAGACTCTACTTAGTGCAGGTTTTAGACATCCTAGGACTCTTGAACCTAATAATCTGATACCAAGTTTGTCACACCCTGAGGCTACCCCTTGACATAATATGAGACCTAGGGTCACGAGTGACCCCAAGCTAATCCTAAGTTTGGCATATCATAAGCATACTGAATATAACAAAGTCAAGCATGAACTATGCGAAAGCTAAAAATAGTGGATATCTAAAAATGGGGAAAAACCCAACTAGTCTGAATATGTAAAACTTACTAAGATTTTAGTGATAACTGAAACAATCACTTAACAACTCAAGTTGAATCTAGTACTATGACTGAAAAGCCTCTAACTGAGTTGAGTTGCTGGGAAATGGCCCCTAGCTAACTCTAACAAAACTAAAAACTAAAAGAAAAGACTAAAATGAAAGCATGTTTATTGTCTGCAGAATATGAGGACTCACCACTGAAGCTGCTAGATGCAGACCGAGAATCGATCTAAGGGTTATTTGGATGTTGTGTACCAAAACCTACATCATAAAAGGATGTAGCGCAGAGTATGCATCAGTACTTAGAATGTACTGAGCATGCATGATATAGATATTAAGCTGAACAAATATATATGAGTTGAACAAAGCATAACTGAGCAATGACATAATCTGAACAAGAATATAAATAAAGAAACATAACTGAAAAGCTAAGCTAAATGCAATGACCATGTACTAATCATGAAGATAACATGTTGAACTATATACTGACATAAATGCAGAAAACCTGGTTAAATGCACTAAGAGTCTGACTGTGGGAGCTACTATTAACCAACATAAACCACGTGAGCTAAACATGGAGTCCGATGTATACCCCCCATCGAAAGGACCCAATATACATTGCCAGGGGTATAAAGGTATGACTAACGTGATCACTAAATCTGATGCCCAAAAGAGTGGACTTATAATCCTACGTGGGCACGTAGTTATGGGACTATGAGGGTACGTTGAACCCTAGTCCAACACAGTGCTAAGTCTACTCCCAACTGAATATATATGAAGTTAAAATTCACTAAATACTGAATAGATCAAAATACTGACATGCAAACTGAGAATGCAACATTTATATACTGAGAATGTGACATTCAAAATCTCAAGCATGATTTTCTGTTAGACTGACCTAGCAAGTATAATTCATGAACTTAGAGAATGTATACAAACTAGGGTTCTGAGTTTTATGCAAGGAATTATGCAACATTTTCAAGAAAACATGATATTTATACTGTGGATTCTATAGCAACTGGAATCATAACAATACAACAAGATTTTACAACCCTAGGTCTAAACAAGTTATGCAAAATCAAGGATCTTACTGAATTTTAGGGACCTAGTGGATGAAAGGTGAAATGACCCAAAAAGTTCTTAAAAATGTGCTTCGGAAGTTACCGGAAACTTGTTTAGCTATATAAAAAAAAAAATCCGTTTCATTTTTCGAAAATCCAACTTCATATTCTTGTTTAGGGGGTCAAATTGAGTGGGAGATGGGTCTAACCCAAATTTTAGAGCAACCGTATCAAAATCCGAAATTTCCAAGTGAAGCCTTTTTCGGGGGTCTACTTTGGAGGGTCATATCTCCTAGCACACAAATAATTGGGTGGCCAATAACATATCCATGGAAAGCCCTTTGAGTTAGCTACCTAACGCACT
>JAJOOR010028057.1:0-20386 GCA_036250505.1 Solanum acaule | reverse complement strand
GAAGAGAAGAGAGCTAAAGTGCAGCAGGAATCAAAAGTTCTTCTTGAGTACACTCGAAAGGCAATAGCAAGATTGACTTATTTGAAAAGGTAAATCTTCTGTTACATCTCATTTCACTCATTCATGAAATAATGCTGTGGAATGGGGTAATAGATAGCACAACTGGGAGTCAATGTTCTTATATCGTTGAGTTTGACTTCCTGGCACTTTCTTGCTGCCGTATTTTGTTTCAAGAAATGAATACTTCTCTTACCAAAAAGAAATCCTGGGTCTTTCAGTTAATCTATGCCATCTTTCATCTCTTAACTATTTTCTGTGTTTCGGCAGAACACTCTCACAGCTTGAAGATGATATTGCTCCATGTGAAGCACAAATGGAGAACTGGAAAACAAACTTAGCAATTATGGAGTCAAAAGAGAGGCAGTATTTGCAGGAGTATGGTTATTATAAGGTAACTTTACTTTTGTCTTAAATAATTTGCTGCAAATTTATGGATTTCATTTTCTTCTCCCAGTTAAAAGTCAAGATGCTGTTACAATATTTAATTATTGACTTATCGTAAGGGCGGTTATGAGACATCTTTTTATGTAGTATATCCTACAATTGTGGGATTCAAGTTTATTAGTTTTCATGACGCGCCCTTTTCATCATTCAGCTAGTTTCCATGGAATATGTATGTATATACGTGCTCATGTTCATGTATATGTGTATGAATTTCATATCTTTGAGTTGCATTTACTTTTGTGAAGAAGAAAGCTTGATGCAGAAGTCTTCATAGTATAGAGAACTGAGAAGATTCAATATCCTCAAGATGATAGTCTGCAACTTTTTGAGTGAGTGTTTTATTTTATTTCTCTTCCTCTGTGCCAAAAGAGATGGGAGATTTGTTAGTACCAATTTTGTACGTAAAGATGAAAAAGTCGCCCGGCAGTGTCTCTCGTCACGTTTAATGCTAAATGGATGATCTTGTGCAAGGTAAACAGTCATGAGTTGGCTGGATATGAGGATTGATGAAGGCCTCCAGAGGGCTCTGCTATTTGTAAATATCTAATCCTCCTTTTCTCCCTACTAGTGGACAAAGGTGAGCTAAATAGTGGTTTAATCATTGTAACTTGTCGCAAACCTTGAGTCAGAAGGCACAAGGCAGCACTTCTAGGACCAGATGTGTGATGACTGGCAAGGGCTTATAGTAAGGTCACCTCTGGAGGCCTGGTTAAAGCATGCACATATACGATGACTGGATGAGTCAGAAGGCAGCACCTCTAGGACCAGATAAATTGCTTAGCAGGCCCAAATTATCGTTTTATGAAGCAGTAACTTATCTATATAATCTGTCATAAAAGCTACTTCTGCTGTGAAACATATTTTATTTGATGATCTACCCTTCAGCAGGCAATTTCTTCTGAAAAGATTGGATCCTTTTTGCCTCAACATGCTAGAAACTTTGTGATCTGAATGTATTACTTGCACCTGATCATAATTTTGTATTTTCGTATACCTGAAACCGTGAAGTGGATGTTAAAAGGTCTTTGAATGCAGGCTGTACTTAATCGTGTTGGTTACACCCCAGAGATAAGTCACGGGGTATTGGTCGAGATGGCAGAGCATAAGAAAGACTTGGAGAAGAAAACAAAACCAATTCTTGATACTCTGAGAAGCTACCAAGACTTACCTCCTGTAACTATTTCTAAACGTGAAATACGTTCCATTATTCTTGTCTCTCAAATTATGCTGTTGACTTTTTGAGACTTCCATCTGCAGGATAAAGCCTTGGCGGCGTTGGCAATTGAGGACAAGAAAAGGCAGTATGCTGCTGCTGAGAAGTATCTTGAAGATGTGTTGCAGTCTGCTCTTGCCTCCTCAGAGTGACGTAGAATGCTTTTCTTCGAACATCCATTTTGCCTTCACTTCAGCTCGTAGTGTCTCGCCTGTCAAACATTTGGGAAATGAGACTGGGATTGATTTTCTTTTGACTCTTGTGCTATTTTATCTTTCACTTTTTGTGTGTCATGATGGTGTATTCTCAACACTGCAAAAAAACACTTGAAATCGACTCATAATGATTTGCGTAATTTGAATAGGAAAAAGTTGTTGGTAAAGCCTATTTCCTTTGTAGATAAATTTGTTTTCTCCCTCAAATTCCAATCTTTTTCAACATGCTCTACGTTTGGCTTGAAAGCACATAACTCAAACAGACACGTCAGTCAGTCCAGAAGCTGTGTGCTTCTTAGCCTCTTATATATAAGAGAGTGCCTACAATTCTTATTCTATAGGAAAATTTATTACTGGTGTATAACAGTAAGAATAACAATTAAGCATACAAAATATAAAGTGTATATGACATGAATGTATAGAGAACTAGTTGAATTGCACTGTTTTTGTATATATAAACCTTCAATATATACAAAAATGTGAATTATATACCGAAGATATGTAGATGTGACACCTATGATAGAGCACGGGTCGATAAGAAGAACTAGCAAGCTTTAGAAGAAGAAGTGCACATGACATTGAAATTGGTTGGATGAATTTCGATGAAATATCAATAGTCGAGTGACTTTGTAGGTAAAATATTCATAGTTGTGTGACTTTGTAGGTAAACTATTCATAGTTGAGTGACTTTGAAGTTATAAAAGAAAGTTGAGTAATTTTCTGTGAAAAGAACTATTAGTTAAAATGACTTTTTGTGAGAAAAATCCACAATTTAGTGGCTTTGAGATTATAAATGAAAGTTGAGTTACTTTCTATGAAAAGAAGTATTAATTGAGTAATCATATGAGATATTAACTCGTTTTTGGTAAGAGAGACTTAAACCATCTAAGTTGTAAAATGTGCAATTTATTGTCATCATTATATACGTTTTTAAACACGAAATTCAAAGTCTTAACAACTTTGGGAAAGTAGGTCTTGGGTCTTTGTTTAATCTGTCTTTGCCTAAAATGAGTTATGTGAGCCTTCACGTGGAGCCATGTGGGTTTTTTTAGTAATAAAAATATCTTAAATGTTTTGTTCAAAATATTTCCTACAACCAATAGTTTAGTCCAAAATGTTTAAATTAAAAATATTTTTTTCGAATTAATATAATATTTGGGAAGGGATATTTTTGATCCATTAAGTAATAATAATGATATTTTTGAACTAAACTATTAACGACAAAAATATTATTCAATTAAAAGTTCGTTTGGATTGACTTAAAAAAGTAACTTTTAAATAAAAAAAATAAAAAATCAAACTTAAATTATTTTAAAGTTATTTTAAACTTATTTTAAGTTATTTTTAACATTATCAAACACTTCTAAAAGCTTAAAATGACTTTAAAAATAGTTTAACCAACTTTTAAATCAATCCAAAAATGCCTTTAAAGGCCCCTTATTTAGGTGGCAAATGCTTTTTGGAGCTTAATTTTTCATTTGTGTTTCTCCTCTCACTACATTTTTTTTGTTTATAGAAAAAAAAAAAAGTTGACTTGGAGGAGAAAAGTAATCTACCATTCAACTGAAGAGATCTTATATATAAGTATAACAACTAGTAGCTGAATTACTGCTTACCATTCAAATCAAATCAAATCTTAGAGTTGTTTGCTGCTACTACTGCATTTTCAGGTTCTCTTATTTTGCTCTTTGTATTAATATATATTATGATATTATGTTTTGTCTAGTATAGCTTTTATGTATCTCATGACAATGAGATGTTTAATTTCTGAAGAAACAAACAGTATATTTATAAAAAAATTGGGGTAGGAAAAGAGGAAATCGGGGAGGGGATTATAAAGTTGGGTTAATTAAATGAGGTGAAAGTTCAAATAGCCAATCCATTTTTGGACTATTAGTAAAACTTCATTTACTTTCACACTCACTCGAGGAAAGTCTGAATCTTTTTTTTTTTTTTTTGCCTCTTACAACCATTGATTTACTATCAGTAAGGAAAGATATTTAAAAAATAGAATCAAGAGAAAACACTAGAACCTATTTAAGTAAGAGTAGATTCGCAACAATTAGGGTCTTGTTTGGACATGATTCGAAATTAGATTGATTTGAAGTTGAAGTTGAAGTTTTGTTTGTAACTCCAATTTGCATTTCTTAAGTTTGTATTTTTTCTTATATACATAAAACCCCCATAAGTTGTGAATTAAAACTATCAAAATTTCTCAAATGAGCAAAATAGTAGTAATAAATAAGCTATCGAAATATCCTAAGGCGACGCATTGATAGATAACATACCCAATGTTTCTTTTATAAATAAATGTTTGCGATTACAAACTTTCAAAGATCCACTAGTCAATATATAAATAGTAGTAACTAGTCATTCTTTAATATAATTCTTTCACACATATGGTATAAACAATCTCTTCACCGCCGATCATGAGTCTTTTTTTTGATAAATTTAAAATGATGGGTCTTTTTTGCAAAATATAAAATTACGAGTCAAGTTCTTCATTTTGAAATCTCCAGTGTTTTGATCTGCATACTAGCTAGTTATACTATACATAAATAAGTAATACAATAGTGAAAAATAAATATCACATAATTACTATCAGGCTGTGATCTTTCATTTTTTGTGAACCTTGAAGTTTATTGCTGCAGAGTCATGGCATCAGCATCGTTCCGTACTAAAAATGCGTCAAATTTGGAGCAGTTATATGCTGAGTTAAAAGCTGAAGGTAAGGAAAGGATCATCCTCACTGGGAAAGACGACGAAATTGAGGAGTTAACATGGATTGCAAAAAAGTCGAGTGGTCGTGCCATTGTAGAAGAAATGTTTGATTTCACAATATTGTGGGAGCTGTCCTTTCCAAACGGTGATATTGATGAAAGACTAGCTTGTAACTTGTCTTCTTTATCTCCTCCTGATGAGTGGGAGCTTGAAAATAACAAGAAGGATATTACAAAGGAGGAAAAAGAGACGAGGACGAAAAAGCTATTAGAGGATGAGATGATAAAAATACTCGAAAGCAAGAAGGTTCTCTTGATATTTGTAGACGGAGCAGGTAAAATGGATGAGCTGAGCATGAATATGGTATCTCATCGCATAAAAGAATTAAAGGCTAATCATGTACGAGAAATTCTTGTAACCACTGCACATGACAAAGTCGAAAACCAACTTCTTAAGGGAGTCATCAAAGTGGAACATGACCAAATCAATGACAATCATGAGTCACTTTCTTCATGGTGTAAACATATTGGAAACACAATCTATACAACTCTAGGTATGTGATATATATATACTTCTAATTCAGACTATCAACTGATAGGTTTTAATCACAAATTAAAGTACTTACTTTAGACATATTAATGATACAGGGTTACAGTCTAAGTTGCTGCTGGAAAGCATCTTAATTGACTTCTATTGCCCAAAAAACAAATTCCCTTTTCAGAGTGGAAGGGCACATTACAGTGAGTTGATCACTTACTGGATACTGGAAGGCTTTCTTGGTCCTTTCGATTGTTTTGAGAATGCTTACGAGAAGGGACACCATGTTCTTATGGCTCTTGCTCATCATGGCTTCATTGAAAAGCTACATGCAGGATATGTTAGGAAAAATGGGAAAAAGTCTCTTTTGAGTACTGCTTATGATTGTTGTAGAATGGAGGAGACTGTCCGTCTAGGTCTGGGGAATGTTTTTAAAGGTGATCTTGGGCGAATCGCACAAGCAGATGGGATCATGAGAACATTTGGTAAGTTTGAAAAAGAGAAAAAACCATCAACATTGTTGATTGATAGGAACTTTCTCAATGGGGAAGTCTCAGTTGATCTCTTTCAATCCATGGGGGAAATAGAAGCTCTAGCAATTTTCAACCCAACATCCAAACCCGAGCCATTATCCTTGGAGATGCAGAATCTTAGGCTTCTTGTGCTTAGAGGTTGTACTTTTTTAGGGGGCATTGAGAATTTCTTGAAACTAAGATCAACTGAAGCTGACAACATTTCATTCCAGAAACTATCTGTTCTTGAAATATCTGGTCCTAGCCCTTCATTAACAATTCCCGACAATTTTTTTGAACACATGCCTCATATTCAAAGTCTTAATTTGTCATCTCTTGAAGTTGCCTCACTGCCCTCATCCCTTTATCATCTCACTGAACTAGTATGGCTCATTCTGAGAGACTGCTCCCGCCTAAAGCAAATAGGAAGTTTAAAAAGCATGACAAAACTTCAGGTTCTCGATCTTTCTGGTTCTACATTTCTAGAAAAGTTCCTTGATAAGAGTTTTGCACCCCAAAATAAAAGTGGTGTTGACCTAAAAAGGGAGCTCCAAATGCTTAATCTTTCAAACACCAAAATAAAATTGTTACCTGTGATCAATGAATTGGAAAACCTCACTTATCTCTTGTTACGTGATTGTAAATCACTAAGTAGGTTACGCATGATTGGTTCACTAAAAAAGCTGAAAATTCTTGACTTGTCAGGTGCCATAAATTTTGTTGAATTTCATGATCAATCCCTAGAACAACTTGGTGCTCTCGAAGAAATAAATGTTTCACAAACTCAAATCGAGAAGCTTCCTTCAGGTATCTGCAACATACGTCGTCTTTCTTTGAGGGGGTGCTCCAAGTTCAAAGAATTTCCACACCTTAAAAACCCCGATGCCCTTCAATTTCTTGACCTTTCAGCTACAAAACTCATTAGTGTGCCATCCATCTCCAATCTTAGTAATCTTAGAGAGCTGTTTCTTTCATGCTGCTACTCCTTGGTGAGCTTGGGAGACTTAAGTTCATTAAAAGATTTGCTGGTGCTTGATCTTTCAGGTTGTAAGGCTCTAACTAAATTGGCGGAGTACTCATTTGAAAACATGCATTGCCTTCAAAATCTGAACCTCTCTGAGACAAGCATTAAGTATCTGCCATCCCTGTCACATTTGAGTAACCTCCGTCGCCTTTTTCTACAGAAGTGCACTAAATTGAAAAGATTTCCATCACTTGAATCCCTAACAAACCTGGAGGAGCTAAATCTTGCTGGTCTCAAGTGCCTAGGAAAAGTTGATTTCTTGAAGAATATGGTGAATCTTCACCTTCTTGATATTTCTGAGACTGGGGTTAAACATTTGCCATCCTTCTCAAACCTCAAAAAGCTTAAGCATCTTTCTCTAAGAGGTTGTCAGCAGCTTCCGAATCTGCAAGGAGTCACAACACTTGAAGTTCTGGATCTTTCTGGATCTCGCATTGTAGACTTGCCTTCCTTCGAGGTTTTTCACAATCTTCGTCGCCTTATCCTCAGAGATTGCCCAAACATAAAAGAGTTCAAGGATCTGGAGATATCTGAAGTCTTGAAGGCGCCAATTGAGAAACTTCCTTATAGTATCTCAAAGTTGAATTGTTTGAATCACCTTGAGCTACCAAAAATGAAAGATGGAAACAGAATATGCCACCCAGAGGAGCTTCTTCACCATCCCTGGAGGATCTCTAGCTGGGCACTTGACGAAGGTCCCAGCAGTTGTATGCTTGGCATATTTGTGGATAACTTTCAAGTTCTTCAACTCTTGAAGAACAATCCAACTATTGGCACAAGTTTCCATTTCACAGTTCATCCCATTGAGGAAAAGACTGATATTGGAGGTAAGTATTTCTACCAAAATGAACTCTTTCATAGAGATACTTTCTTCCGAACCATAAAACTTTGTCAATGCAAGGAGGAGAGAGAGTGCCAGTGCAGGAAGCTAGAGCGATCTCTGGAGATCCGTGGGTTCAGTGATTACCCCCGTGGTCTTGAGCGTTTAGCATCTCAAGCTGAATTTCTATTCTTGATTGATAACCAATTCATCGAAAGCTTATCTAGTTTGGGTGCTGAAAGCATAAGAAAGACAAAATTCTGCTGGATAGAGGGATGCAGTGAAATGGAAAGCATTCTTAGTGGGGACGATAACAATCAGGGAAGTTCAAAGGAGATTAGTATTGAAGTTGAGCATAGGTTGGAGATTTTAAGGGTATCTCATGCTGTTTGTTTGAAAAACATATGTAGTAGTGGCAGTAACCTACAAGGCCATGCATTAACATCTCTCAAATGTCTGTATCTGGAACATTGTCCGGAACTCACAAATTGTTCTCCATCTTATTACCTGGACCAATTACAAATTCTTCAAATCAAATTCTGCAACAAGTTCAGGATTCTGTTTGAAGATGAGAAAGCGCAACCTTTGTTGAAAAATTTGCAAAAGTTATGTTTGTGGGCACTACCAAATTTGAAGAGCGTTTCAGGTGAAGTGCCATTATTTCAGACCTTGATTGTAGGAGAATGTTCAAAGCTTGGAATCATTGAAAAATGTGAGATCCTTATAATGAATGAGGATTCAGAAAAACGTGAGATTCAGAAAAACTTAACGGAAATTGTTGCTGCTGCTGCATGCCTGAGGATGCCCAAGTAGCAGTCTGTAACACTGATATGTAGAGAAATCTCAAACGTTTGTTATTTTGTTCTCCAACAAAGTTGTAGTCGATCTGTAACACATCTCTAGACATTTTTGCGAGTTTCCTACCTTACTAAGTAAGAAAAATTGTATATCATAAACATTATGTTATAGACTTTTGGTTCATTTCAATATTATATCATAGCTCATATTGAAGTGTACTCATTTGGAATTAGTTGAATTCCATTATGCCGTTGCTTCCCAAAAACAATAAGTTTAAGTTAAGTGCGGTGACAACGTACAAGTTATTTAAGAATTCGCAAGGAGACAGTGTTGTTACATCCTCCGTTTACGGATCATTGCAAGGTAAAATTACACTTTTTAATTGAATCCATTTATTGGACTTTATAATTAATCAAATCATATTGCAACACTTTTTATTTGGATTTTGGACTAATATTTTGAATTTCTTATAGATGGTAAAATATAATCATATCATATATTAATATAAGTCGGAAGAGTTTAACCCTAAAGTTGATTTACCGTTTTGACCCTATAGTATTAGTTAAATATTAATTTATTATCTCAGCCCTAATTTAATTCTCCTAGTTGATGCTCAACCTCCCTCTATCACTGTAACAACCCTTTTCCAATGCTCAAGTTCCATCACTTAGAAAGTCACTCAACTTTGAGTTGTTCACGTAGAAAGTCACTCAACTTTACGTTTGCTCATGTTCTTTTTTTCCCCTCCTTTTTGGTTCTCTTTACACTTTCAAATTGCTTTTTTTTTTTTTTGGATTGTAAAGGTAATTTTAAAATACCCAATATACTTTTGGTGTTTAAGCATAGAATTCTTTCAATTGAGGAGCTGTAACAATGCGAAATCATCCCGTGTAGGCTGATTTTCTGCACTTCTAATTTATTAGTTTGAGACAAAAGTTAATAGTTACAAAACCGATATAATGCAATAAAAAATGTGAGTATGTTTTTACCGCTGAATTAACTTTGACGTTCTTCCCAAAAATCTCTTATAAACAAGGTGTGAGACAAAGAAACTCATCAATGCTCTATTAAACTATTGGAATTGCACATATATGTTTTCGTCCTTATCTCAAGTTAATATAATTACACATATAACTCAAGTATCCGGATAGTGAGTTATGTATCATGATTGCGTAAAAATTAAGAGATTATTGTAATTAGAAAAAGAGTAGGGATAAGATGTAATTTACTCTTCTTACACTATGAGATTTATGTAAGTTATACATTAATCATTAATTGGATTTTTAAAGGGAAAATTATGTGGATAAACAAATATATACTAGTTAATTAGTTAACATAGCTATAGTTTGAATTAATTACGGCTCACAACTTAATTTTAACTGTAATTACTTCATCTCTCTCCTATCTCTTGCCTCTCTCCTCTTTTATACAAATTATACATATACAATTACATGACAGATATACAAATACAATTAGCCTCTCTCCACTCTCTGTCATTTCTCCTCCCTCTCCCAATCTCGCTTGCCAGATATATAAATACATATGTATACCAATTACATATATATAATTATCTGAAAGATGTACTAGGGCTCAAACTAGAGACCTTCATCATATATTTTTATTTTCACCCTGCATTCAGTTAAAGGTATTGGGTTTGACTATTCTAAATTTGTGTTGAACTATCCCACATTAGAGATGAAGCCTTTTTTTAGCAAAGACGATTGCATACCACATGCTCAAACTTGAAATATTTGTAATGTGTTTTACTTTTATTCGTCGTATGATATCCTCCTCGAGATCTGACTAATATTCTGGATTCGCGTCAAGAACACCCATATTAAAAGGTAAATTACTCTAGGAAAAATTACATGGTTAGACAAATATATACTAGTTAATTAGTCATCATAGCTATAGTTTTAGTTAATTACCACTCGCGACCAACATTCAGTGATAATTACGTGGGTTGGGGTTTCGAGTTTGTATAATTCGAAATTTGTATAATATAATTTGTAAACTTTTGTATAACTGCTTAAAGTTCAAATGTTTGTGTTTATATAAATTCGTTATTTCGAGTATATACAAAAATAACTCAATTATACAAACATACCCGCAAATTATACAAACCAGACAGCTTAAACGATAGCTACAACCGGTAAATATGCAAAACTATAACTATGAAGCATAATTAAATTTATTATAGTGACTATTTGCGAAAATTCCGCTTTTAACTCTATGAAAAAAAACCCATATTGAAAGGTAAATTACTACATGATAAAAACAACTAATTTATGTCCAAAACTCGAATTTGGAACCTAAAGTTCCTTCTCACTACCAACAACCCAATACTTGTTGTAAAGTTAATAATTTGTCAATCCCAATTCTTTTGTTCTTCTCATTACCCTTCCCTAGCTTGGTGCACCACATAAAAAAAAATGATAATAACTTAATTGTCGCTAAATATATTTTAGAGGCAATTAAAACTCTTTGTAAATATCCTTGAAACTTATAGCGACATTGAATCAAATGACAATTAACTTATGTCGGTAAAGACTTTACACTCTTGATTAATGTGCATATTTATTATCGCTTAAAAATATTTTTATTGTAGTGATATTAGTATTCATATTTTATAGTTGAAATATGATTACTTACTGATATAACTAAATTAATTATCAATTAAAGTTAAAAACAACAATAGATTATTAAAAAAACAATGACCAAGACTTTATATTATAATAAAGTCTTTATATATAGATTAGGTAAATACGGGAAGGATAACAAAGATCAAATTAAACATTAATGATCAAGATTTTATATATAGATTATTTGATAACAATGACCAAGACTTTATATTATTATTAATAGTATTACCATTATTATAAAAAAGAAAAAAACAATGACCAAGACTTTATTAAAGTTTAAACAAAGACCATAGACTATAAATAATTGCAAATGATCATTAAAGATGTGGAAAAGCATTATTAAAATT
Source organism: Solanum acaule (assembly GCA_036250505.1). Taxonomy (NCBI): domain Eukaryota; kingdom Viridiplantae; phylum Streptophyta; class Magnoliopsida; order Solanales; family Solanaceae; genus Solanum; species Solanum acaule. The sequence goes on along the minus strand of JAJOOR010028057.1, from coordinate 9,053 downwards.
TAAAGAAAGACCATAGACTATAAATAATTGCAAATGATCATTAAAGACGTGGAAAAGCATTATTAAATTTAAAGAAAGACAATAGACTATAAAGAATTGCAAATGATCATTAAAGATGTGGAAAAACATTATTAAAGTTTAAAGAAAGACAATAGACTATAAAGAATTGCAAATGATCATTAAAGATGTGGAAAAGCATTATTAAAGTTTAAAGAAAGACAATAGACTATAAAGAATTGCAAATGATCAAGAACACTATAGGCCATGTTCTCACGTTATTGAGGAAATATTATAATCCTCACTATGCAGAGGCGGATCTAGGATTTGGAGGTTGTGGGTGCCATATCGTTCAAGTAAGATAAAAGGATCAGTTTCTTTAATTTTGGGTTACAATTCGGATTATTAATCTTTTTTTATTTTTATAAACAAATCGATCAAATATGCATGTTAGTAATATTTTCTTTTAGATGTTCTGAGATTAGAGATAACTAAACAATTCCATTTTTATTTCCTTTTTGGAATTAGAAGTCTTATTCGCTGAAACTTTGAGGGAAAAAAAAATTTCACATTAAAATTTGAGCTTGTATAAACCATCTAACAGTATTAACTTAATATATTCATATTTCATTGACTTTATGTGTTGTCGGAGATATATAGTAGGGAAAGAATAAAAATTGTAGTTTCAGCCTAATCATCTTACTTAGCAAGAACGTCGGTGAAGATCGAAAGAACCTTTAAATTAAAAAAAAAAAACTCTAATAATAATATTCATCATTTTTAAAACTTATATTTTTTAAAAACTACTATTTAAATGTATTCTTTATAATATTTATTTGACGTTCATAATTCAGTACTCATTAATTGATAAAAAATAAACACGTAACACTCATATCAAGTGATTAATAATTAGTGAAAGAAAAAGTTAAAAAAAAAAGTAAATAAATAAGAATGAATGGAAAAAAAAAATTAAAGCCCTTTACACATTAATGAAAAAGACAAAAAAGAAAAGAAAAAAAGAAGCAAGCAAAAAATAGGTGCTTGAACCGAGGTTCGAACCCGCATTGAATGTGTGGCAGGCTGTTCCATTCGCCAATTGGACTACTCAGAATTTCATTTACTGGGTGGCAAAGTTAATATATATTTAATTATTTTACATATATACATATACATACACCGCTTTTTCCGAGATCACTGGGTGCCGTGGCACCCCACCTGTCCACGTAGATCCGCCCTTGTCACTATGGTAACATCGATAGCTTGATAAATAGACAAAGACCAAGACTATTTAATGGCTTGATTAAAAAAGAAATCGTTAAAGGAAACCAAGACCTTAAAGAAATATTTCCTCCATTTTAATTTGTATGTTTGATTTTGACTTGAAGTTTAAGAAAGTAAAGAATTTTTTTAAATGTTGTAGTCCTAAACTAAATGTTGAAGAAATATCATGGATTAACTAGCACACAATTACAAACGAAGAAAATAGAGTAGAAGAATAACATAAGTATTTAATGAGGTTCGGCTAGGCCTACTCCGCCTAACAAAAACAGAGAGAGTTTTCTAGGGATGGGCATGGAATACCGAAAATCAAATTACCGAATTGAATCGAAATATTTTGTTATTTGATATTTGGTAATTGGGTATTCGATATGGTATTCATGAGTAAAAATTTTAGAATTATGGTATTCGGGTTTGGGTATGAGTTTGGTATGAAACATTAGTACCATTTGGTATTTGGTATTTTTTCCAAATACTGAATTATTTATTTAATGAAAGGTTCATTACTCATTAGTACAAGTCAAAAGAAAAAGTTGAAGAATAAACATAAACAACCCAAATACATGTCTTTTAGTTGTATCTATTTGTTTTTCTTGATGTCTTCTTACTTATTGACCTTCTATTATATTGTGTCTCCACATAAAAAATAAAAATGATTGTAGAAATAGTATTAACTTTGTAATATAATCGACTACAACTTCAATATGGTATTACCGAATACCATATCAAATCAAAATTTAATTTATTGATTACCGAACCAAAATGAAAATTTTGATATTTAGTATCTACTTTTAACTATCAATTATCGAATTATCAAACCTGAAATTTGATAATTCTGAATTGAATACCAAATGCCCACTAAGTTTTCCACTATGAAAGAAAAATAACAAATTTGACAATGCTTTAGAATCCCCAACTACATACCTTATATATACATCCCAAGTAGTCCCAAACCTAGAAGGGAAATGTTTTTCCAATCCTATAAGGACAATATTTTCCTTTTCCAAATCTATTAGGAAAAATGGTATCTTAAATTAATAGTAATTATAATTTCCTAAAATATACAAAGGGAAAAATTCAGGACATAATTAACAAATCTTCCCGTTGACTTTAGCTTGAATTCCTTTCATCAATTGAAATAAAGTCTCTTTGTCTTGATCTCGGCCCTCCAAAGGGCTTACTGAGTACAATCCACCAATCAAATCTAAGCAATGCCTGAACTTATTGATCGGGACTGCTTTGGTCATCATATTTGCTGGATTATCATGTGTAGACAATTTCTTCACATTTACAACCCTTTTAGATATAACATCTTGGATAAAATGATATTTGACTACCTTTTGTCCTCTTGGCAATGAACCAAACTTCCATGTTTGAATCTTTTGAAGAGACACAATCTCTTCATCCATAGCACCAACTCATTGATATGCTTTTGAACTAGAAATATCTTATTTATAGATATTAGGCTCAAACACGTCAATGATCTCTGCAATTGATACAAAAAGTTCTATAAAATTTGTATGCAAATTTTTTTGGTTGGTTGATCACTTTCTTTTTCCTACCTACTGCAATACTATATGATTGTTTTTTCATGGGTGCATCATCATTGTCATCTTAATCAATGTCTTGCACCCCCTCCACTTTTGAACTATTGGGCTAAGCTAGTGTAGATTCAACTTCTAGCTCTATACGGTCACTAACACTGTGATATGCTTCCACTATTGTCTTTTCCTTCCGATGTCTAGTGAGGCATATTCATTGAATGTCACATTCCTACTGATAATCAACCCCAGAGTCTTTTGATCTGTGCACCACAATTTGTAACATTTCACTCTAATTGCATATCTCATAAATATGTTTTTTTGGCCTCGACTCAAGTCCCTCACATGAGCATAAGCAGGATAACCAAATATTCTTAACTATGAATAATCAAGAAGTGAACTGGACCAAACCTCAAAATGAGTTTTGAACTTAATAGCTGCAGATGGACCTATTGACCATGTCACGACCCAAGGGTACACCCTAGATGTAACATGACATACAAGACCTCAAGAAGCCTTCTATAAACGACTTAGCTTTCATAGTCAAGATAATAGAAAAACGGTAAAATTTAAAACCATTTTCAACACAATCAAAGTTTTATAAAACGAAGGGAAGTCTTATACAATTGTCTCAAAACCATCTAATATAAAGAGTCACTGGGACACAACCCATACAATAATGTTCAAAACATAAAATGAAAGAACATAAGGAAATGGTGGCCAAATCCTCGAATGCTGTGAGGATTCACCAATCTTCAAGTCTTGCCTTTACTAAGATCCTAGCAGCAAAGATGAAAGTTAGGAACGCCAGACCCTACATTTGGATAAGAAATGTAAGCAAGAGTATGCGTTATTACAAGAATGTACTAAATATGATAGTTTGCATAAACATCAACATAAACATAAGGGTTAGACAATAAATCATAAGCAAAATCAATGTACATAATAGATCATATCAACATAAAAGGAATACTTCTCAAGTAACCTCAAAGCATACTTAGCCAAGACATGGGAAATCCTCCACTGGTCTTACTCATCATAATAGGCAACCTTAGGCCATCATTCAAGCTCATCACCTATAATTCTCGTCTTTAGCTTATCTTGTATATACATGGGAATCAAGTCCTTGTCTTCCTATAAAGGCTAATGGTAGTATCTTGCCTTACATAAAGGCTATTGAGTAGTCGCCTCTTGCCTTACATATATGGTCACAAGTATTTGACTTTGTGGCCATCTTATGGGATCACATGTATTCGCCTCCATGCCCAACATCATATGACAGGGGCATTCGCCTCCACATCATTCTATAAGGAATCACATATATTCACCTCCATGTCATTTCATAATAAGACATGGGTATTTGCCTCCACTTTTTTTAATATAAGATACGGGTATTCGCCTCCATATCTTTCAATAATGGATCATGGGTAATTGCATCCATGTACAACATTAGGGAATAAAGGTAGTCGCCTCTTACTCTCTTCTAAGAAATATGGGGATTCTCCTCATATCCTTCTCATCTAACTGACATAGGTATTCGCCTCTTGCCTCATATATTTCTTAGAATTTTAGTCTAGATTCATTTTAGGTGAGCAATCCTTTCAAACTAAAATCATTCAATGTGAGAAAGCCTTTAACATTTACACTTAAGTAATTCATGTGGAAACTATCCCTTCCACTGTCATTACATCTATAATCAACAATTCATGACATAAACTTTACTCTCAAAGTAGTACATCTCATAATCCCCATATATGCTTCACTCTCAAAGCAATGTATATTACAATCATCATATATGCTTCAATCTCAAGCAATTTTAATGTATCTCATCAATCCTATAAGAATACATCTAAATCCACAAATTTTCCTTTCATGGCATCAAACCCATCTATATCAAAATCAACCTAGAAACATGGTTTAAGGATGAGTATATGTAAATTCTTCCTAAAAACATGTATTTCACTCAATTCAAGCATAAACAATCATTACCCAATCAATTGGATCAACATTCATCAATACCCACAATATTAGAAAAAAACCCTAACTCAAATTGGAGAATTTCTACCTTTCAATTGGGGAATCTTAGGGGCTCCATGGATGAAAAACCATCATACCTTGATATCAAAGCCCACAAATATAATGCTTGAGGAATGAAGACTTGACCTTGATCCTAGCTTGAACTCTTTCTTCTTCTTCAAGTTCTAGAGAGAGAAATAATGACTTGAATGGGTGAGATTTGGGGTTTAAATCACTTATGTAGGGGTCCTAGGCTTGGGTAAAATGACATAGTATTTATTCACTTAAAATCGAAAAAAACCCAAAAACCCTTGAAAATCCTGTCGAACCACCACCACGAGCCGTGGTGGCCCTCACGAACCATGGTGGCAACCATGTTCCCTTGACTAGTGGCTTGGCTTGCCACCACTCAACCCCTAAAACCCAACTCTTTTACACGACCTCTCCCATGATCCGTAGTGGCCGTCACAAGCCGTCAAGTGGCTCATGAAGAGGGTCTCAATTTGGGCAGCCTTAAGGAGCTCATTGCCTCACCTTCACGGGCACCATCACGAGCCGTCAAGGTGCTCGTGGGAGGTGAGCCTCCCTTGGCTAGCTACTGCCTAAGGTCTACGGGCACCACCATGACTCATGGTGCCCTTCTCGATCCGTGTGGCCTAATGGAGGGTGCCAAGGCTCAAATTCTAGGTTGTGACCTTTCCCTTGGACCCTTACTTAGCTACTAGGTTCCGAGGTGTTACAAAATAACAAAATATATTGATTTCTTCAGCCCGAAATCCTTGCTAACACATGAGTGTGAAAACATATATTGTACCATGTCATAAAGTGTTCTATTCATATGTTCTGCAATACCATTTTATTGTAGTGTTCCACTATGCCCTCCATGTTGCAAAATTTATTGAACTCTAAGTTGTAAAATTTCAATCCATTGTCAGTTCGAAGACGTTTAACTTTTCTTTCAATTTGCCTCTCAACATCGTCTTTCATTTAATAAATGTTAAAAATGCCTTATCTTTTATATTTTTAAAAATACACCTAAACCATTTTTGAGTAATTGTCAATCAAAGTCATAAAGTACCTTGCACCACTTTTGAAGGAAATTGTTTGGACCGCACAAGTCTGAATGTATATAATCTAATTTGTCTTTGATTTTATGAATAACCTTCTTGCTAAACTTCACCCTTGTTTCCTTACCAAACAGACAATGCTCACAAAGATTTAAAACTTAATTTTTACAACCATCCAACAAATTCTTCTTGTTCAATAAAGACAATCCTTTGTCACTCATATGACCAAGTCACAAGTGCCACAATTGAGACTGATTTAGACCACTCTTCCTAGAAGCTATAACTGCTTCCCTTTTAACTACACTGGCTTGTAGATAATACAGTCTAAAAGGAAGCTTATACTTCGTGAGTATCATGGAGCCTTTACATACTTTAAGTGTTCCATTCTTTGAGTGAAACTTACACCCTTGATCATTCAAAATTGAAAGAGAAATCAAATTTCTCTTTATTCGAGGAACATGCCAACACTCAATAGTTCTGGTAATGTCATAAAAAATTCTCAATTTGATATTACCAATCTTCTAATGAATTATCATCACCTAGGTAGACAATCTCACTTGTCTGTTTGTAAGCTGCAAACAAATTCTTATGTGGACACATGTGAAAAGTTGTGTTCGAATCAAGAACTCAAAAATTGTGTCTATGATCAAAACTCATAGCACAAACTTTCCCTACATAGTCATTATCATTAATTATTTCTAGTGTCAACAATATTTGCTGAGTAATCAACTTTTTGCTTTCCTCTTTTCTCCTTTAGTTTAGGACAATCTCTTTTAATTCCCCTACTCCCCGCACTCTTAAAACTTCTGCTTCCTTGCTCTAGACTTTGATCTGACGTTAAACCTTTTTCTATTAAAGTCCTTAAATTGTGTTCTTCCCTTAATCACAAGAACTTCACCCTCAGCTCCACTATCCGAAAAGCTCTTCTTCAACTCTTTAGATTTTAATGCATTACTAACATCATCAAGTGAGATACTATCTTTCTCATATAGAAATGTATCAACAAAAGTATCATAAGACGGTGGTAAAGAACACAACACGATTAAGACCTGATCTTCACTTTCAATTTTGATATCTACATTCTTCAAGTTCATTATAATTGAATTAAACTCATAAAGGTGATTTTTGACTGGTGCACCTTCATTCATACAAAGGCTTTATAACCTCTTTTTCAAGTAGAGGCGGTTTGTCAACGGTTTCTTAGAGTACAAATATTCTAACTTCTTCCATGTTGTTGCTGCAAATTTCTCTTAAGAAATTTCCTGAAGAACGTTATCTGGAATGCTCATGAATATCACACTCAAAGTCTTCTTCTTTAGGCATGCTTAATTTGATTCTTTCAACTCTTTTAAAATATCTTCCTCAATTTCCTTTCATAATTCTTGTAACACCAAAGACAATCTCATTTTAATCTTTTATAGACTGAAATTAAACCCTTCATCGAACTTATCTATTTCATACTTTGTTGAAGATGATGGAGACATCTTAACCCTTGATAATGTTTAGAAACCCCAACTAAGCTCTGACACCAATTGTTGAAGAAATATCACATATTAACTAGCACACAATCACAAACAAAGGAAATAGAGAAGATTAAAACCACAAGGATTTAATGAGGTTCGTCTAGGTCTACTGCTCCCAGCAAAAGCAAAGAGAGTTTTTCACTATGAAAGAAAGAAAACAAGTTTTACAATGCTTTAGAATCCCCAACTACATACCATATATATACATTCCAAGTATTCTCAAATAAGGGTGTGCATGGTATGGTACGGTACAATATTTTGAAGTTTCGATACCGTAATTTGGGTATTAGGTTTTTAAAACATTATACCATTAGCATACCGATTTAATTCAGTATGATTCGGTATTTTGAAGTTCGGTTTCGGTATTCTACGGTGTGGTAAATCAGTAACCATAGTTTGTTCAACTTCGACTAATATATACACGCATAATAAAGTATTATGACTTCGACAATTAAAGAAATGTCTCAACTATACCATTCCACGTGTAGAAATATATATTCAAAATAAAGTACAAACAACTCATTTTGTTAATCAATTAAATTTCAATCAAAATAGAGTAGTAAAAGTTTCAACTTCTAAACATTTAGTTTATACTAATACTAGGTTGCATATTTCTTAGTATATATATATATATATACATGTTATTTATGTAACTATATACTTCGGTATGATATTCGGTATTCCGGTATAGTATTTCTAAATACCAATTACCATACCGAATACCCAAAAAAATTACAATGTATACCATATACCATACCAAATACCATAATATCGAAACCACGGTATTGAAAAATTTGATATGGAATGGTAATTCGGTATATACCACACCATGCCCACCCCTAGTCTCAAACCTACAAGGAAAAGGTTTTTCCAATCCTAAAAGGTCAATATTTTCGTTTTTCAAATCTATTAGGACAAAGGGTCTCCTAAGCTAATAAGAACTATAGTTTCCTAAAATATACAAGGGAAAAATTCAAGACATAATTAAGGGATAAGACACAAGTACAGATTATGACCGAAATCTCAGAGACACACCTTAACTAAACTAAGGTCTTATTACCCTCTCGAACTCGTTTTTTTTTTGTAATTTTGTACACCTTTTGGCTTACGTGGCACACTCTGTGACTTCACGTAGTTGAGGCACGTGAAAGATGTTCGGATGCCACGTAAACTAAAATTACGTAGAACGTATTAAAATGATGTTTAATCTTCTGATCTTAAACATGTCATATCGAAAATAATTTGAATTAAAAAGTTGTTAAAAAGAAAAGAAACATACTTTTTGAAACAGACTAAAAAAGTAAGGTCTAACTCATCGGTGGCCCCTTAAAGTTGGTATGAAGTTTCAGTTAGATACCTTAACTGAGCAATGTTCATCTTAGACACCTCATGTAGGGTACCGTTGTATCATTTTGACGCTTTATTTTCAATCAATAAAAATATATGAGGTGTGTGTTACTTTCGCGAATGACGTGTAAAGTGACAAACTACACGATGACATTTGTCATTTGTGTCAAAAACAATTCTTAAACAATAAATTTTGAGTAAAACTAAAAAGTAACCAATGAATATATGAATTTTTGCCCAAATAATAAAAAATAATTTAAACCAACAAAATCCCCAGGACCCCC
>JAJOOR010028056.1:0-26551 GCA_036250505.1 Solanum acaule | reverse complement strand
TGTATATATATATATATATATATATGTATGTATATATATATATAAAGGAAGAAAAAACATTTTTATTTTGAACTTTGAATAACAAATATTTTTTCCAGATTTTTGCAATGAAGGCTTTAGATATTTTTCTTGATTGGACCGAATCTCAAAATAAGGCTGTCTATATATCTTGTCAAAATAAAAATCAGGTCAAACGTAGTTCACAAAGCTTGAAACATAGAGTACAAAAATATTTTTTTTTATTTTTGTTTAAATAAGGATAATACTTTTATTTTTTTTAACAAGAGTTAACAAACTTTTTATTTGTTTTTTTTACAAAGGATTCAAAATCTCTTTTTTTTAACTATTAAACTTATATCACCGAACCCAGGAGAATCAGGTGTGCGTAGTTCTTAAATTTTTTAACAAACTTTTATTTTGTTGTAGAATTTGAATGCAAACTTTTTTTATCTTCTTTTCTTTTCAAACAAGGAAATAAGAATTTACTTTTTTTTTAAAATAATCTTCTCTTTTTTTTCCTTTTATTGAACAAGGACCATCGAACTTTAGGAGGGTTGCCTACGTATCTCAACAATGTGAGAATTAGGTGCGCATAGTTCGCGAGAATTTTTTTTAAAAAAAAAATTGATTTGGAAAACTTCTTTTATTTCGAACATCTTATTGCATAAAATATAAGAATCGAACTGTTAGAGATTTTGGTAAAATTGATATATATATATATATAGTAGAAATCATTTAAATTAACGTAGCAAGTAGCACATAGTTATGAATATGTTGGTATGAAAGATGATTTATATCCCAGATGGGCTCGAACCCTATATTAAGCCGCATTAAATTAAAGATGCATACGATGCAAATAAAGTGAATCCTATTAAGGACAATAAATGTCTAAGGCCTATTTTAGTAAGTTTAACAACCTAGTGGAATAGGTGTCAAGACTTATTGTAAAACGAGTGGACAACTCGAGTTGAAAAGGGACAGCTTATCGCCAGTAGGGTTTTTCGGCCTCAATGTTGGTCATTCCCATCTTAAGACATGTGTTACTGTAAAATCCTACCCATGAGCATTGTTGCATCTCTGGTATCTCATGTCTCGGGAGCGTAATCGTATCTCCAAATAATGTATCTCAGAAAATTCAGATAGGTTCGCGAGATAAGACAGTCTATATGACAGTTCACACAATATCAAGCAGTAAAACTGAGCAAATAACACATTGGGCCGATAAATACAATATCCAAAAAATGAAAATAAATAAATACATAATAAAGTCATACACAAGTCAATATTTATAAGCTTGAATTTTTGTTATTCCCAGCGGAGACGCCATCTGTCACACCCCATTTTTTCAAAAATTGATGTTTCGAAATAAAAGTTTTTCCAATTAAAGTGACATTTTGAAATTGAGTTTTGGTGTTCCAAGTCACCTAATCTAAATCCCTAATTAAAAGGAAGTTGACTATTAATTCTTTTTGTCCGCGAACTAGAAATTTAGATAAAAAAATTTATTGACCGAGGAAAAGGTGTGAGGCACCCCTCGAGTCCCGAGGTTCTAGCACAGTCGCTTTGTTGACTTATATTTGGCTTGAATTAATTTTTAGATATATTATATTTATGAACTTTATAAAAGTGCTTATTATCCACCTTCTTTAATTTATTTTAAACTTATTTAAAACAGTCTTATTTATTAAGATGTTATGACGATTGGTTTTCGTCGATATAGAAAAGCCAACGGGAAAAAATTTTGGAACAAAAAACTTTTTGGTAGTATCTTAAAAAATTTCGATCTAGTTCAGATTTGAACGAAATCAGAGACAGTGAGGTCTAGGAAAATTTGGTAACAAATGGGGGATCAAATTATGAATTTGATCATATGAGTAGATATCTAAGACGTTAAGGAACTCGTACAACTTTACGGAATCGAATTTGGGCAAATAGAACTCCTGAAACTGATCTTAGCGTGAACGGGTGTTTTCTGAGTGTCATGGGATGAAGGTGTGTTGTAAATGGGGGTTTAGAACTCTTAATTTATCTCTATGTTTTCGTGCAAACCGCTAAGGCGGGATTTTCCCTCCAGGGCAGAGCCGTTGTAGCGGGGTGAGGACCGCTATGGCGGAGCAGACGCGACTTAAGTCGAAAATAAATCCCAAAAATGATTTAATCTGCAATTTTCGACCTTGAGAGCGAAGGAACAACCCTAGGTGTTTTCTTGACAGCTTTTAACCATTCTTGAGGCTAACGATAAGGTTTTCACTCCCCGAATCCATTTTTCGATCCATAGAACTTAGTTTCTTGGGTAATTATCGATGGGGGAGAGTTTTGATCTAGGATTTATGGTGGAAAAAACCATAATCTGGGTATGGTGATCAAGGGTTCGACCTAGGGTTGATTTTATAGATTATAATCCAGGTATTTTGGTCTTGTTTAATGACCCTCGCGTTTTATTGATTGTTTGTAGACCAAGAACAAACGATAAGAATCCGAAAAGGGAAGAATCAAGTTTCTTAGGGGATTCAAGTTTTGTTCGAGGTAGGTGATGGTTGTGATTTCATGCTTGTGTGATATATATTTGTAATTTCTCCATTTTATGCATGTATGTATGCGAACGTTGCATTATTGATCACACTAATCGTAAATGAGGATGATTTAATAATTGTATGCCATGAATCAACACTTGATTGTATGATTATGAGAATGTACATTGTGCTTGTGATTGTGGCTTGTTAAATGGATCGGGTGTTACGTTCCAACATACTAACTGGGATCAGATGTCACGTACCGACATAAATATTGGAGCGGGTGTCACAATTTGACACACTAACTTGAATCGGGTACCACGTACCTGTACACTAACAGTTTGGGTATGGGTTTCATGAGAGGACCAATGACTTGGCATATATGTATATCTTTGAGATGGTGAAATTGTACGTTGTTTGTAAGTGTTAATTGATATTGTATATGTTTGTTGTATGCATGTTTATTATGTTGTAATGACTTATATATGTTTCACTTATTAGGATAGCCGTGTGATCCTACCAGTACACTGTGATTGTGTATTGATACTGCACTTACTCTTTCTTTGTTGAGTACATGGCATCTTTAGGCGGCTACTGACAGACCTCGTTTAGAAGATCAGTGATCGTCCTCGAATTTAAGAGTGAGTCAGTTCTTTCGAGCTTCCTTGAGTTCGCTTTTTGTTTAGTCCATTTTCTTCGGACTTAGACAAGTACATTAGGTACTCCTATGTTTAGTTGGGGTTGCAGCCATTTTTCCTTCGACTATGGTTCCTTGTTAGAGTTTTGGTACATTCAGTTTCAGGTTCTAGGCAATAATTCCGCAATCGTTTATTAGACTTTTAGAGTTTATGGGAACTCTACTTTATTTCTGCATTTAAATCTGCTTTCGTATTTTAAATGCGTAGTTTCAAGGTTAGTTGGGTTGTAGTAATGGTTCTCCTACCGGAGGGTTAGCGTGGGTACCAATCACGAGCGTCTGGGTCATGACAAAGTTGGTATCAGAGCCCTTGGTTCGTTGATCTTGATGTACCAAAACGAGTCTAGTAGATTCTTGCGGAACGGTACGGAGACATCTGTACTTTTCTTCGAGAGGCCATAGGACTTTAGGAAATCTCTTTGTTTTCTCTTGTTTCCTTTCGTGCTATAACTTGGTTCCAATTGGTATCTGGTGATCCAAATTGGTATCTAATCTCATTTACTCTTCTGTCCGCAGATGGTTAACACTCGCTTCAACGGTGTCAGGCCCATAGCTCCCCTCAACAAGCCCACTAAGGAGACTGCAGCAAGAGGTCGCGGTCGAGGCAAGGGTAGAGGAAGAGCTAGGGGTAGAGGCCGTGGAAGGGTAGCACCCGCTAGGGGTGGAGCTCCGGTTGAGAATGCTCCCAAAAATGAGTATCCTCATGTGCACCATGAATAGATAGAGGAGAATGTAGAGGTTGGGAATGATGAGGATGTTGGACAAGAGGAAGAGGTGCAGGCTGAGACTACAGGTATCCCTCCCTTAGACCCAGTGTTAGCTCAACAGATTATGTCATTCCTGAAAGATTAGGTTGGTTCTGGAGTTCTTCTCGTAGTTCAAGCAACTCAAGCTCCCGCTAATCCCCCTATTGCTATCACTGTCCCCAAGGTGGGTGGAACTGTAGGTACTGATGCTTTCTTCCATCCTTTGTTGGGTCTTGTTATGACTGGTAATGAGCATGAGATGTTGACTAAGTTCTTGAAATTAAAACCACATGTGTTTCATGGTTCTGAGAGTGAGGACGCCTATGAGTTCATTCTCGATTGTTATGAAAGGCTTCATAAGTTAGGAATTGTCTATCAGCATGGAGTAGAGTTTGTGAGTTTTCAACTTCAGGGCGAGGCTAAGCAGTGGTGGAGAGCTTATGTGGAATGCAGTTCTTCAACTTTACCCCCACTCACATGGACCCAGTTTCATGCTCTGTTCTTGGAAAAGTATGTGTCAAGTATGTGCCTCGGACTTTGAGAGATTGTAAGAAGGATGAGTTCATGGCTTTGGAGTAAAGTGGTATGACTGTGGCTACTTATGAGGCCAAGTTTCATGTTTTGTCTAGATATGTTACGCAATTGGTGACTACTGAAGAAGAGAGGATCCGTCTATTTGTTAAGGGACTGAATTCAGAGTTACAGGTATTGTTTATGTACATGACTTCTGCAGGAAAAAGTTTTAATGAGGTAACAGATTTTGTGAAGAACGTGGAGGGGGTGAGACGAGACGGTCAGGCCAATGCATTGACTAAGAAAGCTAAAAATGCAGGTAACTTTCAAGGTTCCTACTTTAGAGGTTCAGGTAGGCCAACACTTGCAGCCCGGCCAATTCAGTCTGTCATCCCCGCTTCTACAGGTAATTACTCAGGAACTCCACCTCAGAATTTGATTCAGGATAGCCAGGGTGTTGCACCTTCGGCGGACAACAGACCATCTTTTGATCGCACTTGTTATAATTATGGAGAACCTGGGAATATGAGGAGAGATTGTCCCCACCCGCGCATGATGAATTTCGCGCAGCAGCAGACTAGAGCAGTGGTACCCACGGGAAATGGTAATAATGGTCGAGGGCATCCACAAGGTGGGTGAGGAGGAAATCAGTGAGGTCGCGGAGGTCGCAGAAATGGTAACGCAGGCAGAGGTATGGCGCAGCCAGGCAAGGAAATCTCCCATCAAGATAATAGGGCTCAGTGTTATGCCTTTCCGGGCAAGAGCGAGGCAGAGGCATTTGACGCAGTGATCACAAGTACTATTCTTATCTGTGACCGGATGCCTAATGTGTTATTTGATCCGGATTCTACTTATTCTTATGTGTCCGTGCGATTTGCCTCAGATTTTGATATGATTTGTGATATACTTGATGCCCCCATCCATGTTTCTACCCCTGTTGGAGAGTCTATCATAGTCACCCATGTCTATCGTGCTTGTCCTATCTTGTTTATGGGTTTTCAGACTTGGGGTGATTTGGTTATTTTGGATATGACTAACTTTGATATAATCTTAGGCATGACTTGGTTGTCCCCCTATTATGTTGTGCTTAATTGTAATACTAAGTCTGTAACTCTAGAGATCTCCGGTAGGAAAAATTTAGAGTGGGAAAGGGTGTACAAGCTTAAGCAAGCTAAGATCATATCCTCTATTCAGGCTAAGAAACTGGTGGGGCAGGGTTGTTTGGCTTATTTAGCCCATATTCAGGATGTTCAGGTTGAGTCTCCCTCTATTGAGTCTATTCATGTGGTGTCAGAATTTTGAGAAGTGTTTCCTACTGAGTTGACTGCCTCTCGATAGAGATATAGACTTCTGCATTGATTTGGAACCTAGTACTCGTCCCATTTCCATCCCTCCGTATCATATGGCTCCAGTAGAATTAAGAGAGCTTAAGGCTCAAATCCAAGAGCTTCTTGATAAAGGATTCATTCATCCTAGTGCTTCACCCTGGGGGTTCTCATGTCTTGTTTGTTAAGAAAAAGGATGTTATTATGAGAATGTGCATAGACTATCGTCAATTGAATGGAGTCACTATTCGAAATAAGTATCCATTGCCTCGAATAGATGATCTTTTTGACCAATTGCAGGGTGCATCGGTTTTCTCTAAGATGTGTTTTTAGTGATGTCATTTGGGTTGACAAATGCGCCCGCATCTTTCATGAGTTTGATCAATGGTGTGTTCAAACCCTTTCTTGATTCGTTTTTGACAGTGTTCATTGATGACATTTTGGTTTATTCAAAAAGTGAGGAAGAGCATGTCAACCATCTTTGTATTGTTCTGGGTGTTCTTGGGAAACAAAAGTTGTATGCAAAATTTTCTAAGTGTGAATTTTGGTTGACTTCGGTTGCCTTTTTGGGGCATGTAGTTTAAAAGGAAGGGGTAATGGTAGATCCCCAAAAGATTGAAGCGGTTAAGAATTGGGTCCGACCAAGTTCTGTGACTGAAATTAGGAGTTTTGTGGGGCTCGCTAGCTACTATCGTCGGTTTGTGAAAAACTTTGCTTCTATTGCTACACACTTGCAACAAATTTTACCGAAAAAATGATACCTTTTGAATGGACTGAAAAATGTGAGAGCTTTCAAAAGCTCAAGACTTTTTTGACCACAACACATATTCTAGCGCTACCGGTGGAAGGTAAAGATTTTATTATTTATTGTGATGCTTCACATTCAGGCTTGGGTGCGGTGCGGTGTTGATGCAGGTTAAGAATGTAATAGCTTATGCATCGCGGCATTTGAAGGTGTGTGAGAGGAATTATCCAACACATGATTTGTAGTTGGCAGCGGTAGTGTTTGCTCTTTAGATCTGGCGGCATTATCTTTATGGTGTCAAGTGTGAGGTGCGTATCAATCATCGTACACTACAACATGTATTCACTCAAAAGGATCTGAATTTGAGACAGCGAAGGTGGATGGAGTTACCCAAGGATTATGATATGACCATACAGTATCATCCGGGTAAGGCTAATGTAGTGGCGGACGCACTAAGCCGAAAGGTGGTGAGTATGGGTAGTCTAGCTTGCTTGAGTGTATCCAAGCGACCTTTGGCTAAGGAAATCCAAACCTTAGAATCTAAGTTCATGCAGTTGGGGATCTCAGAAAAAGGTGGGGTGCTAGCTAGCATTGAAGTAAGGGTCACGTTCATTGAGGAGATCAAGGCCAAACAATTTGAGGATGAGCAATTGAAAGAGCTCAGAAATAAAACAATGTTTGGCAAGGCACAAGAGACCACTCTTGATGCGGGAGGTGTACTCAGTTTTAAAGAAAGGATTTGTGTTCCTAGGGTGGGAGACTTGATTTAGAATTTATTGACAAAATCTCATGGTTCGAGGTATTCCATTTATCCGGGTGTGACTAAGATGTACCGAGACTTGAAGAAACTCTATTGGGGGCCTGATATGAAGAAACATATAACGGAGTTTGTGGCTAAGTGTCAAAATTGCCAACAAGTAAAATATGAGCATCAAAGACCAGCAGGTTTTCTTTAGAGAATGCCAATTCCGGAATGGAAATGGGAAAGAATAGCTATGAATTTCATGGTTGGTCTTCCCAAGACATTGGGGAAGTATGATTCTGTTTGGATAGTGGTTGACAGATTAACAAAGTCAACCCATTTTATTCCAGTCAGAACAGACTATAATGCTCAGCAATTGGCTAAGGTGTATGTAAAAGAGATAGTAAGGTTTCACGGGGTGCCCTTTTCTATCAACTCAGACCGTGGTACGCAGTTCACATCTAAGTTTTGGGGAAAATTGCATGAAGAATTGGGTACTCAACTCACCTTTAGCACAACCTTCCATCCGCAGAAGGATGGGCAGTCGAAGAGAACTATCCAAGTGTTAGAGGACACGTTAAGGGCATGCATGATTGAATTTAGAGGCCATTTATGATAAATTGCTCCCCTTGTGTGAGTTTTCCTATAATAATAGTTACCACTCCAGCATTGATATGGCACCATTTGAAGCATTGTATGGGAGGGGATGTAGATCACCCCTAGGATGGTTTGAGGTTGGAGATGTGAAACCTTTGTTGGTTGATTTAGTGAAGGATGCTCAAGATAAAGTGAGGAGTATTCAAGCTAAGTTTTTAGCAGCCCAAAGTAGACAGAAGAAGTATGCAGACCATAAGGTAAGAGACATGACATTTCAGACTGGTAAGAACGTTCTTCTTAAGGTATCACCCATGAAAGGGGTGATGAGATTCGGCAAGAAGAGCAAGCTTAGTCCTCGATACATTGGGCCATTTGAGGTTCTTGACTTGGTAGGGCCAGTAGCTTATAGATTAGCTTTACCTCCTAACCTATCGGGATTTCATCTGGTATTTCATGTGTCCATGTTAAAGAGATATCATGGTGATGGAAATTACATAATAAAATGGGACTCAGTTGTGTTAGACAAAGATCTTCAGTATAAGGAAGAACCGACTGCAATTCTTGATCGTGATGTCCGGAAGCTGAGGACCAAGGAGATTAAGTACGTGAAAGTTCAATGGAAGAATCGTCTTGTTGAGGAAGCCACTTGGGAGACCGAGAAGGACATGTGAGACATCTTTAGCCTATTTCTCCTAATCTTTCACTTGGGGACGAGTGATGGTTAAATTTGTATCTATTGTAATGACTGGTTCCCGTCGTTAAAGAAAATCCAACATGGAACAATTTTGGACCCAAAACCTTTTTGGTAGTATCTTGAAATTTCCCAACCAAGTCTAGATTTGGATGAAATCGGAGTCAGTGAGGTCTAGGTAAATCTGGTAAGAAACGGGAGCTCAAATTATGAATTTGATCATACGAATAGATAGCTAAGACGTTAAGGAACCCGTAAGACTTTACAAAATCGAATTCGGTCGAGTAGAACTCCCGAAACTGATCTTAGCATGAACGGGTATTTTCCGAGTGTCATAGGATGAAGGTGTATTGGGAAATGGGGATTTAGAACTCTTAATTTAGTTCTCTGTTTCCGTGCAAGCCGCCAAGATGGGATTTTCCCGCCAAAGCGAAGTCGCTGTAGTGGGGTGAGGACCGTTGTGGTGGGGCAGACGCGACTTAAGTCGAAAATAAACCCCAAAAATGATGTTCTGCAATTTTCGACCTTGAGAGTTAAGGAACGATCTCAGGTGTTTTCTTGATAGCTTTTCACCCTTGTTGAGGCTAAATGTAAGGTTTTCACTCCTCGAATCCATTTTTCAATTTGTAGAACTTAGTTTCTTGGGTAATTATCGATGGGGGAGGATTTTGATCTAGGATTTATGGTGGAAAAATCCCTAATCTGGGTATGGTGATCAAGGGTTCGACCTAGGGTTGATTTTATTGATTATAATCTAGGTATTTTGGTCTTGTTTATTGATCCTCGCGTTATAATAATTGTTTATAGACCAAGAACAAGCGGAAAGAATCCAGAAAGGGAAGAATCAAGTTTCTTAGGGGTTTCAATTTTTGTTTGAGGTAGGTGATGGTTGTGATTTCATGTTTGTGAGATATATATTTGTAATTGCTCTATTTTATGCATGTATGTATGCGAATGTTGCATTATTGATCACACTAATCGTAAATAAGGATGATTGAATAATTGTATGTCATGAATCAACACTTGATTGCATGATTATGAGAATGTACATTGTGCTTATGATTATGCCTTGTTGAATGGATCGGGTGTTATGTTCCAACACACTAACTGGGATCAGATGTCACGTATCGACACAAATATTGGAACGGGTGTCATGATCCTACACACTAACTTGGATAGGGTACCACGTACCGGTACACTAATAGTTTGGGCATGGGTTCCATGAGAGGACCAATGACTTGGCATATATGTATATCTTTGAGATGGTGAAATTGTACGTTGTTTGTAAGTGTTAATTGATATTGTATATGTTCGGTGTATGCATGCTTATTATGTTGTAATGACTTATATATGTTTCACCTATTAGGATAGTTGCGTGATCCTACCAGTACATTGTGGTTGTGTACTGATACTGCACTTGCTCTTTCTTTGTTGAGTACAGGACATCTTCAGGCGGCTACTGACAGAGCTCGTTTAGAAGATCACTAATCGTCATCGAATTCAAGGGTGAGCCAGTTCTTCCAAGCTGCCTTGAGTTCTCTTTTTGTTTAGTCCATTTTCTTCGGACTTAGATGAGTACATTACGTATTCCTATGTTTAGTTGGGGTTGCACCCGTTTTTCCTTAGACTATGGTTCCTTGTTAGAATTTTGGTACATTGACTTCAGGTTCTAGGCATTAATTCCGCAATCGTTTGTTAGACTTTTAGAGTTTATGGAAACTCTACTTTATTTCTGCATTTAAACATGCTTCTGTATCTTTAAATGCATAGTTTCAAGGTTAGTTGGGTTGTAGTAATGGTTCTCCCACCAGAGGATTAGTGTGGGTGTCAATCACGATAGTCTGGGTCGTGACAGATGTGGTGTATTGGCAACATCGCTTTCCAACCTTGCCACGAATTATTTATCATCACATAAAAAAATGAATGACTTTTCTTTGAGTTTAAAATCCAAGGCTATTCTTATTAAGTTAAATGTTTTTCTTTTCTCTTTTACAACGAATTAAAAAAATCCGTTGCTGCATCACTCTCGCTTTTCATACCATCACAACAAATAAGTAGACAAAACTCCACACATCAATCTAACAAAAGAAACAAGAACATTTAGTTAGTCCTCTACAAAATAGAAAGTGTGAACCCGTCAAAATAAAATATTTGAATTAAATCCAAGGCAAGCAAATCTATATAAAACATTAATTTTACTAATCGAGATTAAACATTCTTTTACACTAATTAATGTGGTTACTTTATCTTGGAAAAATTACATCCTAATAGAATTTCAACTAAGAAAAAAATGAAACTATTAAATAAAAACAACGGTTGCATATAAATATTTTGCATGTAAAATAACAATCACATATTATATTAATTTACTCAAAATTTAACGAAATAAAAAATTCCAACATACTTTCTATTATATCACCTAAGAATCATGATTAATTAAACACATATAAAATTTGAGCAATTTCATAACATTAGAATAACATCTTATATAATTGTGGAATCAAACTATACAATGAAAATCAAATGTTATCTTTTGTGAAAATTAATTCACAAAGAAAAGACCACGATCGGAACCACGAAATCAAACCTCAAACTCCAGTTTTTCCTTTAATGTGCATTTTTTCTTATGAGGTGTAAGTATGTGTTGAAAGGAATAAAGAAAAATATTTTTTTTTCTTCTTGTTTTCTTTTCTGTTTGTGTATGTTGTGTGTGTATATTTTCATTATCTTTATCGGTAGTGTGCCTATATATTTATTTTTTTTGGTTTGCAGATTCTCCTTTTTTTTCCTCCCTCTTTTTCTTTTTATCTCTCTGTGTATTGTATGTTTGTTGATGAATTTGTGAGTGGAGGGAGTGCCTTTTTTTTCGTGTATCCGTGTTTCCCCCCTCTCTCTTTTTTTTGGGTGTATTATGTGGGGGTAGATATAGAATGTAAGGTGAGGTGAGTAGTGGTGTAAGGGAGTGGGGGATAGTATAGGTGTAGGGTAAAGGTAGTGGATAGGTTAATTTCTTTTTTATAATAATATAATATTTGAAAATAAAAAACTAATCTAAATTAAGTAGCTAATAATAAATTATAATTAATAAATACTAGCTCATTTGTTAAATTAAATTTAAAAGAAACATAATTTTTTATAAACTTTCTTTCCTTTAAAACAGAACTTATATATTAATAATGCAACTCTTGTTTTTAGTTTTAAAATATTTTAAAATAATCTTATGAAAAAAAGATAAAAATTAAAATTTTCTAATTTAGATCCAAAATATATACTTCAATATTAAAAGGTGTAAAATTTTATGTTTGGTCAAAATTAGGTGTTCACAATCACGAACATATCAAGGTATTGTCTAAACACCTTATTCATTAAACCCATAAATGTTGCCGGAGCATTAGTTAAACCAATCGACATTACCAAAAACTCATAATGAACATATCGGATTTGAAATGTCGTCTTTGGAACGTCATCTTCCTTTACCCTTAATTGGTGATAACCCGACCAGAGGTCGATCTTAAAGAAGTAACTCGCTCCTTGCAGTTGATCAAACAAATTATCTATCCTTGGAAGAGGATATGTGTTCTTAATGGTAACCTTATTCAATTGCCAGTAGTCAATACACATGTAACATCTCGCTAAGTGAAAGAGCTAGAATTAGAAAGAGTCATTTTTGGAAAGAATGAAAAATCTGGAAAATGAGTTAAGTTATGTTAAGTATGGGTTTTTGGTCAACTTCAAATGACCATAACTCCTAGCTTAGGATGAGTTAGGTGTGCTACACAAGATACCGTAGGAAATATCTTTGAATTATCTTTCCAACATTGCCAAGTTTGCTCAATTCCGAGTTCGTGTGAGTGAGATATGATCTTTTGAAGTTGGGTTGTTTAGATAAGAAAAGTCTAATCCGGATTTTGAAAGGGTAGTTTGGTCTTTTCCATACCCCAAGTATTTTATTACTTTTTTAGCAATTTAATTGGGGTCTAATTAGAATTAGATCAGTTTATGCTTTTACTAAAACATGCTAGGGATTGGAGAAAAGAGAAAGGAGAAGAAAGGTTCAAGATTCACCAAGATCATGCAATTTTGGCTGTGGATTTCGCCAAAGATTCAATCCTACGAGGTATATGAAGCTCTCATAGCATTGGTTTCGTTCACCCACGCGCCAACCATGTTTATTTCAGCCAGAATTCGTCCAAAAGAGGGTTGAAAGTTTTATGTTCATGATATGTGTTCTTGAATTTGCTCTCATTCTTGAATTGGGCTGAATTGAGGAGTTCTTGAGATTATTGCGTCGAGTTTCAAAGTTGTTTTGAATTAGGTTCTTGTATACATTTACTGAGTATCTGAATCTAAAGAGAATTTGAGAAAAATAGTCGAGTTTAGGCGATTTGGGGTTGGAGAACGAAGAAGGGAAAAAGTCAGGCGAATCTGGGTACCAGGTCCGCGAGTTCCTCAGATTTGGGGAAATCTCCTTCGCATCGCGGAGCGGTCACGGACAGTTCTGCCTCAAATTTTATTTCGTGACCAAATATTTAAATGCATCTCTGCGTCGCGGACTTGCTTCCAAACAGTGATTTCTTGATCGTTTCTCATGTTTAACTATCTAAAAACACTCATAAACATCATGATATCCTTCCTATCACAAATCACAATCCTTGAATCCATAAATTCAAATTCAAGGAAAGTTAAGAGTCAAGTCTAAAGAGTTCTTAAAGTCATTTCAAAAGTCTTTTGCAAACGTTTTAAATTTGTTTTAAGACTTGAGTTTTGAGTTAAGTGAGAGTAAGTAATGAAGTTCATTTCTTCAAAAAGAGTATATGGGAACTAAGTATTCCCAAAGAGTAAATGTTTTCACATTTAAACAAGAAAGGAAACACCGATTTCCAAAAGAGCCTTTGAGCTAGTTTTTGAGTAATTATGTCAAACCACCGAAAGAGTTTCGT
Source organism: Solanum acaule (assembly GCA_036250505.1). Lineage (NCBI taxonomy): Eukaryota > Viridiplantae > Streptophyta > Magnoliopsida > Solanales > Solanaceae > Solanum > Solanum acaule. Next base: position 13,042 of record JAJOOR010028056.1, on the reverse strand, counting down.
TTTTAAACATATGAGTTGAGTATATTTTGGAAGTAGTATTGAGCAGCGATATGGGGACGAGTTTACAATAACTCAAGTCTCCATAAACCATGTAGCAATCGTGGGTAAAAAAGGTCATACTTTTTAGATGATTCCTTAGTGCTTTTTAGCATAGACTAGTGGATCCACTTAGTTTAGGTGTTCTATATCACGGCAAGTTATAGGACAGTTTTGGCAGTGTGGACGAGACGTTGTATCATCACTTTAGCTCATAGTGATGGTTGTCGGTTAGAGAAACTCCCATAGTATTATATTACTTTTTATGTAAACTGAGTTGTTATTGTATTTCTTTAACACATTAAGTTGTCACTTACTGTTTTTAAACGCTTTGTATAAACTGCACCTTTATTGTTGTTTTACTTTGCATTTGAGTTGAGTATCCATGAGTTGAGTAAAGCTAAGGTAAGTGTTCTTTTCAGATTCCTTTCAAGCTTATGTCTTGTTTAGTTTTCCCCTCGCATTCTCGTATTTTCAATGTACTGATGCCAGTTGTCCTGCATTTTCTCATGATGCAGATACAGGTAACCAGGATCAGCATCCAATGCCCCGTTGATCTAGTTTAGCACTCAGATTAAGTTGGTGAGCCTCATTGCTTTCCGAAGGACTCCTTTTACATTATTTTCTAGTATTTCAGTTATTAGGATGATCGGGGGTCTTGTCCCGACATCCCTCTTAGTTTTTAGAGGATTTATAGACAGCTAGATATGAGTCATTTAGTCTTGTATTTCAGATGTTTTGCTATAAGACTTGAGTTGCCACTTTGGCTAATTTGAACGTTTATCCTTAAACGTTATAAGCTTACTTGAGATAGTTGTTTTAAAAGTGTATTTGATCCTTGTATTAATGCTTTAAGTCTTTCGCTATGAGTTAAGCCAGGTCAGGGGTTCGCTTAGGGTCAGCAATGATTCTCGAGTGCCAATCCCGCCTAAGGTGTAGGCTCGGGGGGTGACAAACTTGGTATTAGAGCATAGAGTTCAAGAGCCCTAGGGAGTCTATGAAGCAGTGTTTGTGAAGTCCTAGTTATCGGTGTGAACCGCGCCTCATCTATAATTAGGAGGCTGCAACATTTAGGAATTCCTTCACTTCTTTCATACTCATTTCGTGCAATAGAGTTCATCTCTATAAAGTTTCTTTCTAACTCATGCTTGTGCGTGTCTTACAGTTGATCATGTCTCCATGAAGAGATGTCCAAGGTCACCCTACTAGAAGAAATGTCGAGGAGCAAGGGGTTCCTAATGCATCTGAAGTGCAACCCCAAGCAGAGGTCACCAATGTTGAATTTAGGGAAGCAATCCGAATGTTGAGTCAAGTTGTGACCAACAAAGCTGGGCAGCAGAGAGAGAATCGTCAGAAAGTGGCAGATACTTCTAGGATCCGGGAGTTTCTAAGGATGAATCCTCAAAGCTTCACTGGTTCAAGCACTACTGAGGATCAAAAAAAATTGTTGAGGAACTGCAGAAGGTGTTTGAAGTTATGCACATTGCCGACACTGAGCGAGTGGAACTAGCTACATATCAACTAAGCAATGTTGCTAGGACTTGGTTTGACCAGTGGAAGACGGGTAGAGCTGAGGGTTCACCAATTTTGAGTTGGGCTATGTTTGAGGAGGCTTTCTTGGGGCATTTCTTTCCTCGCGAACTGAGAGAAGCCAAGGTACGGGAATTCCTTACTTTTAAGTAGGATTCACTAAGGGTTCATGAGTACAACTTGAAGTTCACCCAACTTTCCCGATATGCTCTAGAGATGGTTGTTGATATGAGGAGCAGGATGAGTCTGTTTGTTGCAAGGTTGTCCCGTCTGTCAAGCAAATAGGGCAAGGCAGCTATGCTAATAGGGGACATGGATATAGCAAGGTTGATGGTTTTTGTGCATCGGGTTGAGGAAGAGAAGCGGAGGGATAGGGAAGAGTTTAGAAACAAGAAAGCTAAGACAGGGAATGAGTCCGGGCAGCAAAGGAGTAATGTGAACCGTTCTTCCTTTCAGCAAAACCAAAAGGGACTTACTCCATCATCTGCTAGTGCACCTGCACTCAGAAACAAAGGTGAGTATAATGGTCAGAATTCCCAAAACTTCAAAGCTAGACCAGTGCAGTCTCAGGGTAATGTGGAATAAGGAGGTAATTGGGCTCCTGCATATGCTAAGTGTGGTAGGAAACACCCAGGTAAGTGTCGTGATGGCTCCACTGGTTGTTTCAAGTGTGGTCAAGAGGGTCACTTCATAAAATAGTGCTTTAAGAACCGGTAAGGTAATGGGAATCAGGGAAATAGAGCCCAGTCTTCATCAGTTGCTCCACCAGACAGAGCTGCATCTAGAGGAGCTACTTCAGGGACAGGTGGAGGAACAAACCGCCTATATGCTATCACGAGTCGTCAAGAGCAAGAGAATTCTCGAGATGTTGTCACTGGTATGATCAAAGTCTTTACTCTTAATGTTTATGCTTTGATAGACCCAGGAGCGAGTTTATATTTTGTGACACCTTATGTTGCGATGAAATTTGATTTTTTTTCCTGAGAAATTTTGTGAGCCCTTTTGTGTTTCTACACATGTTGGGGAGTCTATTCTAGCCAAGTAAATCTATCGTGATTGTACCATTTCCGTCAATCACAAGAACACCATGGTTGATTTAGTTGAGTTAGACATGGTTGATTTTGATGTTATTCTGGGTATAGACTGGCTTCATGCCTGTTATGCCTCCATTGATTGTAAAACTCGAGTTTTCAAGTTTCAGTTTCCTAATGAGCATTTATAGAGTGGAGTAGTAGTTCAGCAGTGCCTAAGGGTCATTTTATTTCGTACATTAAGGCAATAAAGTTAGTTTCCAAGGGTTGTGTCTATCACTTAGTCCGAGTTAATGACGCTAGTGTTGAGACACCTCATATTGAGCCAGTTCCAGTTGTGAGTGAGTTTCCAGAAGTATTTCCTGATGATTTACCCGGAGTCCCTCCTGAGAGGGAAATAGACCTCGGTATAGATATTTTTCCTGATACTCGTCCAATACCTACTCCGCCATATAGAATGGCTCTAGCAGAGTTGAAAGAGCTAAAAGAATAATTGAAAGATCTATTTGATAAGGGTTTCATTCGACCAAGTGTCTCACCTTGAGGCGCTCCGGTCTTGTTTGTGAGAAAGAAAGATGGTTCCATTAGGATGTGTATAGATTACCATCAGTTGAACAAGGTTACCATCAAGAATAAGTATCCTCTTCCGAGAATTGATGATCTTTTTTATCAGCTTCAGGGTGCCACTTGTTTTTCGAAAATAGACCTCAGATCTGGCTACCATCAGTTGAAAGTAAGGGAATGTGATATTCCAAAGACTGCATGCAGGACTTGTTATGGTCATTATGAGTTTCTGGTCATGTCATTTAGTTTAACTAATGCACCTGCAACATTCATGGACCTTATGAATAGAGTATTCAAGCCTTATTTAGATATGTTTGTTATCGTGTTCATTGATGACATTCTAATCTATTCGAGGAATGAGGAAGACCATGCTAGACATCTCAAACTAGTTCCCCAAACTCTAAAGGATAAGGAATTATATGCTAAGTTCTCTAAATGTGAGTTTTGGCTTGAGTTTGTGGCATTCATAGGCCATATTATTTCCGGTGATGGGATTAGAGTTGACACTCAGAAAATAGAGGCAGTGCAGAATTGGCCTAGACCCACATCTCCGACTAATATTAGGAGTTTCTTGGGGTTGACTAGATATTATAGAAGGTTCGTAGAAGGGTTCTCATCTATTTCATCTCATTTAACCAAGTTGACTTAGAAAATAGTAAAGTTTCAATGGTCTGAAGCTTGTGAGAAAAGCTTTCAGGAATTGAAAAAAAGGTTGACTACTGCCCTCGTATTGACTTTACTAGAAGGTACTCAAGGTTTTTTCATATATTGTGATGCGTCCAGAGTTGGTTTGGGTCGTGTTAATGCAGAATGGGAAAGTTATAGGTTATGCTTCCAAACAGTTGAAAGTTCATGAGAAGAATTACCCAACCCATGACTTAGAGTTGGCTGCTGTAGTATTTGCTTTGAAGATATGCCATCATTATTTGTATGGTGTTCATGTTAATATATTCACTGATCACAAGAGTCTTCAGTATGTGTTTAGTCAGAAAGAGCTTAATCTTAGACAACGAAGGTGGTTAAAGCTACTCAAGGATTATGACATGAGTAATCTTTATCACCCAGGTAAGGCTAGTGTTGTTGCTGATGCCTTGAGTATATTGTCTATGGGTAGTACCGCCCATTTTGAGGAAGATAAGAAAGAGTTAGCAAAAGATGTGCACAGACTTGCACAATTAGGAGTTCGACTAATGGATTCCTCAAAAGGAGGAGTAGTGGTGATAAATGGGGTTGAATCGTCATTAGTGTCAGAAGTAAAAGAGAAGCAACACCAAGATCTTATTTTGCTTGAATTAAAGGCAAATGTTCATAAGCAAAACGTATTGGCTTTTGAACAAGGGGGAGATAGTATATTGAGGTATCAAGGTAGGTTGTGTGTACTAGTGGTGGATGAACTCCAAGAGAGGATAATGGAGAAAGCTCATAGCTCCAGATATTCTATCCATCTGGGTTCCACAAAGAGGTTTATTGGTGGAGTAGTATGAAGAAGGGTATTGCATAGTTTGTTGCTAAGAGTCCGAATTGCCAAAGAGTTAAACTAGAGCACCAAAGACCCAATGGTATGGCTCAAAACATAGAACTTCCGGAATGGAAATGGGAGAAGATCAATATGGACTTCATCACAGGTTTACCAAGGTCTCACAGGCAGCATGATTCTATTTGGGTGATTGTTGATAGAATGACGAAATCAGCCCACTTTTTACCGGTAAAGACTACCCATTCAACAGAAAATTATGCTAAGTCGTACATTTATGAGGTGGTCAGACTTCATGGAGTTCCGGTATCGATTATTTCAGACAGAGGAGCACAATTTACTGCACAGTTCTGGAAATCTTTTCAAAAAGGCTTGGGTTCAAAGGTAAACTTGAGCACTGCTTTTCATCCTCAGACAGATGGTCAAGCAGAGCGCACCATTCAAACCTTAGAAGATATGTTGAGGGCCTGTGTAATTGATTTCAAAGGTAATTGGGATGAGCACCTACCTCTCATTGAATTTGCTTACGATAATAGTTACCACTCTAGCATCCAAATGGCTCCTTATGAAGCTCTTTATGGGAGAAGATGCAGATCTCTTATTGGATGGTTTAAAGTTGGTGAAGCTGGGTTGATAGGACCATACTTAGTTCACCAAGCTATGGAGAAAGTGAAAGTCATTCAAGAGAGGTTAAAACAGCGCAGAGTCGTCACTGATGTTTGAAGAAGGGAGATAGAGTTTGAAGTAGATGATTGGGTATACTTGAAGGTTTCACCCATGAAGGGTGTTATGAGATTTGGTAAGAAGGGGAAGCTTAGTCCCCGGTATATTGGCCCTTACAAAATATCCAAAAGGATTGGCATTGTAGCTTATGAGTTGGAGCTACCACAAGAGTTAGCAGCGGTCCATCCGGTATTTCATGTTTCCATATTGAAAAAGTGCATGGGAGATCCTTCGCTTATCATACCAACTGAAGATATTGGTATCAAGGATAGCTTGTCTTATGAGGAGATCCCTATTCAGATTCTAAACCGTCAAGTTCGCAAGTTGAGGACCAAGGAAATAGCATCAGTCAAAGTTCTTTGGAGAAATCAATTTGTTGAGGAAGCTACTTGGGAATCTGAGGAGGATATGAAAAAGAGATATCCACATCTCTTTGAGCCCGCAGAAATTCCAGATCAATGTACTAATTCTCTTCTTCGTACTCTTTAATTGATATGCTTAATGTGTTAGATTTGATTGTTGGGTGTTTGAACTAAATGTTTGATGTTATGACCTTCGCTTACTAAGAGTAATCTCATTTGAGGATGAATGTTCCCAAGGGGGAGGTATTGTAACATCTTGCTAAGTGAAATAGCTAGAATTAGAAATAGTCATTTTTGGAAAGAATGAAAAATTTGGAAATTGGTTAAGCTATGTTAAGTATGGGTTTTTGGTCAACTTCAAACAACCATAACTCCTAGCTCAGGATGAGTTAGGTGCAAGATACCGTAGGAAATATATTTGAATTATTTTTCCAACGCCGCCAAGTTTGATAAATTCCGAGTTCGTATGAGTGAGATATGCCCATTTTAAGTTGGGTTGTTTGGATAAGGAAAGTCTAATCCGGATTTTAGAAGGGTAGTTTGGTCTTTTCCATACCCAATTATTTTATTTTGTTTTTAGGAATTTAATTGGGGTCTAATCAGAATTAGATCAGTTTACGCTTTTACCAAAACACGCTAGAGGTTGGAGAAAAGAGAAGAAAGGTTCAAGATTCGTCAAGTTCTTGCAATTTTGGTTATGGATTTGGCCAAGGATTCGATCCTACGAGGTATGTGAGACTCTCATAGCGTTGGGTTCGTTCACCCACGCGCCAACCATTTTATCTCAGCCAGAATTCATCCTAAAAAGGGTTGAAATTTTGAATGCAGGTTGTTTGATCCAATAACCATATGGATTAGTAGTCCAACACCTTGATGGCATGGTTAAAGCCAACAAGGAAACAGAAAAGGACCAAGAATGGGCTGCATTGTTGATTCAGCTGGATGATCTGTCCAAGAAGGTAATGAAGTTGGAAGCAAGGTCTAAAAAGAAGAGCAAGTACCTTCCCCCTCGCAAGTGTAAAAAGATGAAGTAGCATGAGGGTGGACAAAATGGAGAGGTCCTCTCACTCATTCTACACAAAATCGAGAAACAAGATTTCTTGGGTTAGGTTGGTTATTACAGAAGGTTTGTGGAAGAATTTTCATCCATAGCTTCTCCATTGACTAAGTTGATTAAGAAAAAGTTTAAGTTTCAAGTTTGTCACGCCCCGAGCCTACACCTTGGGCGGGACTGGCACTTAAGTTTCAAGTTACCCAGTCCCACCTAGGGTGTAGGCTCGAGGCGTGACAACACATATGAAGTGAACCATATTTCTTTCGAACAAACAAAATTGGGGCACCCCATGGAGAGATACTTGGTTGGATGAAACTCTTACCCAACAAATCTTTCAATTACTCTTTTAACTCCTTAAGTTCTGCATGTTCCATACAATAAGGAGGGATAAATATAGGTTGCGTATCTGGGAGAAGATCAATACCGAGGTCTATTTTCCTTTCAGGAGGAACACCAAGTAAATCCTCGGGAAACACTTCCAGAATCTCATTAACAACGGGGACCGACTCAAAGATAGGGGTTTCAAAATCTATATCCCGAACCCGAATGAGATGGTATATGCAACCCTTAGAAATCATCTTTCTAGCTTTAAGACAAGAAACAAATTGGCTCCCAGGCATAGAATTTCCCTCTTTCCACTTTAGGATGGGCTCATTAAGAAATTGAAACTTGACCACGCAGGTCCTACAATCAACAGAAGCATAAAAAGAGTGGAGCCAATCCGTACCAAGAATAATATAAAAATCTAATAAATCAATCTATACAAGATCAACATAAGTGACTCTATGGGATAAGGAGATGGGACAACTTCTATAGACTCTCTTAGCCACAATAGATTCACTAATAGGAGTAGAGACGGAAAAAGGGTCTATCAACACATCTGAAAGAACATCAAACCTCATAGCCACATATGGTGTCACAAAAGACAAGGTAGCATCGGGATCAAGCAAAGCATAAATGTCAATATGAAATACTTTCAATGTACCAGTAACCACATCGGGGGAGCCCTCTTGCTCATGATGAGTTTGAAGTGCATAAAACTGGTTTTGCTTTGGAGAACTTGGACCCGAACCACTAGGCGGAGCTTACCTACCATCTTTTACCTTGTCAAGTCCCTATGGACAATCCCTCAAACGGTGACCACTCTTGCCACAACCAAAGCAATTATTCATACCCATCAAACAATTTCCCGGATAACTTTTGCCACACTTTTGGCATGCGGGAACCGAAGGACCATTTCCACCACCATTTCCTCCTTGAAGTTTAGGGTTAGATACCCTTTCCTTGTTGAACTTAAGAGCCGGAGTATTGGAGGAACCTTGATCAGAAAATCTTTGTCGGAACTTAGAACAACCATATCTTTAAATGTGAAAAGTCACCATTACCGGTCTTTGCCCTCTTTGCCTCCCTATCCTCTTCGTTTTTTGAGCTTGAATTATTAGACAAGAAATGTCCATTTCCTAAATGAGCATGGCGGAACAACATTCTTTAACCACCATTTCGGACACACCCGAGACGAACTTGCTCATATTTACTCTAGAGTCGGCAACCATAGTAGGAGCATACCTAGACAATTGTGTGAACTTCAAGGCATACTCTTTCACACTCATATTTGCTTGACGAAGGTTAATGAATTCAAGTACTTTGTCCTCGCTCATCTCAAGGGCAAAAAACCTATCAAGGAAAGCACCCTTAAACTTATCTCAATCAAAAGGATATGCATCAACCGGCCTCTCTTCCTTCCATTGGTTGAACAAAACTTGAGCAACACCCTTAAGTTGATAAGAGTCTAATTTTGCCTTTTCCACCGGCACCTCTCCCATGACCATCAACACCTTATATACTTCATCAATGAACTCTTGGGGATCTTCCACAACCTTGGAACCATGAAACTCTGGAGGATTCATCCTAGTGAAGTCCCTCACTCTAGTTAAGGTCATACCCACATTTGGGTTTAAGGGGAACAGAGTTTCCCAATTGGCTCGGGCCAATACTTGAAAAGCAGTCCTAAACTCCGCATTAGTCACTTGTTCGACCAAAGGATAAACCGGAACTTGTGGAGCTTCTTGAGGAGCTTGAGGAGTTTCTTGTTCCACATTCTCACCCGCACTTCGAGGGGCCATATCCTGAAAGGTATCTGATAGTGATTAGGAGATAGACATATAGAGTTAAAATATATTGCATGACTTTAGAGTGATGAAAGAAGTGGGTTTCCTAAACATCTAGTAGCCTCTCATTCATAAATGTGGTGCGCTTCATACTCATTAACAAGACTCTACTTGACGTGAATTATGAGACATCCTAGGACCTTTCTAAACCTTGCACTCTGAATATCAAGTTTGTCACGACCCTAAGTACACCCTAGATATGAGATAGCGTATAGGACTCCGAGAGGCCCGACACAAGCCACTTAGCATACATCATACAAGATAATAGAAACAAAAGAGTTTAAAAGGTAGCATTTCATAAAAAAAAGTTTGACAAAAGCGAAAGTCTAAATATAAGTCTCAAAGTCATCTATAGCATCATAAGAAAAGTCTTTGGGACGTAACCCATACATCGCATACAAAGTCAGAAATGGAAATGACATGAAAGCAATAAAAGACTTTTAGCCATCGGATTATAAGGACTCACCAATCTTGAAATGCCCAAGAGAATCAACTAGCCACGAGTATGGAGAATATGAGTGTCGGACCCTACATTTATGAAACAATGTAGGCACAAGTATGCATTAGTACATGGAATATACTATGTATGAGGCAATATGCATAAACATAGGCATGATAACATAAGTAACTTAAAACCAGTAGGCATGATCATAATGGGACATTTAAAAGTTTTTAAGGAAGACATGACAAGGAAATCATGAAAGCATGGTCCAGTATATTAACATAAAGGACGTAAGAAAAGCTTTGAAGAAAACTTAGTCATTTTGTGGGATATTGGCTTTAACCAACAATAAGACCATGAGAGCTATATCATGAAATCTGGTATGTCCCTCATACCGAAAGAAGGGGAAACTACTTGCCAAGGTAGAATTCGTACATATCATCATTTGCTAAAGTGGATCCACTAGATAGGTCATTTAAGACAATCCTATAGGGGCACGTAGTTTGGGACTAGAGGTTGCTACTAGAGACTATCATCTTTGAGCCTCCACCTCAAAGCACTCTCAATGCTAAGTCTAAATCCCAACAGAATGAATAAAAGTCAAATATCATTTTAACATAGGAAAGGCAATGATAAATATCAATCCACCTATTTAAAGATCAAAACATAGGATAGCTTCTTAAACATAATTCAACATAGATGAGAAAACGTTTCACCAATGTGAATTCATTTGTCAGAAATACCTTTCACAATCATGATCATCATAGTAAGTGAGAAATCCTTTCATAGTAACATAAATACTTTCCATTCAAAGCATCATCAATTCATTTACAATAACTTCAAGAAAACATGCATATCTTCATAACTTCATAATTCATAGTTCATAGGTTCATCATAGAATCCTGGTTGAAATGCATAATTAGAAATGGATAAATGCAATTTCAACTAAATATCATAGATTAACATCAAGTAATGCATTAATCCTCCCTATTAATTTTAAATTTATTAATCATAAAACCTCCTTCCTTTATTTTTTTTTCAAACAAGAACAAATTCTTTTTTTTTTCTCTAACTCTACCCACACTTGCAACCATTTTTTTGGTTGTTCTTATGTAAACATTCATGGTACATATTGTTAAGTATAAATACTAGCCTATAATTTTTCTTTTTCACTTCAATATAATAAATTTACTGGACAATTAGCAGATGTATTTTACTTTATGACTTTATTTATATTTTTCTATTGCTCTTGAGATAACTGTTCCTCCTAAATTGTCAAGAAAATATGATATAAATTTAAAGTTAAAATTTTGATTTCTTAATTTGGTCTGCATATATGTAATTCTACATAAATGAATGGAGATATTCGTTTACGATGGTTTATTAAGGATATATCATAGGAGGTACTACTCTATTGAAAAGTAAAGTTCAATTATGATGAAGTAGAGAGAGGGAGGTGAGAAAGGCAATGAGGAAACCGTTACTTTTTTAACAGAGATAGGATTTAAGATTAAAATGATCACATATTACATACATTAAGAATTATTTCAATTAAATGATATATATGAAGAATCAAAATAATTCAAAGTCTATACATAAAGGACCATTTTGATCATTTAATAACTCTCCAAAATCAACTATACAGTTGCAATTTAGAGGACTACATGGCTAGGGGTGTGCATTGGTCGATTCGGTTTAATGTTTTATCGGTTTAGTTTATCAGTTTCTAAATATACTAAACCAACATCAAATCAATAAGATATTTTAATCGGTTTTCAGTTTATCGATTTTGGTCCTTAATGGTTTCATTTTAGATTTAACTAATAAGAAAATGCTTATAAGATAAATATATGAGTTCTCTAACAGTTTGATGCTACAAAATAATAAAGTAACTTTACAGAATATTCATAAAATAAAAACAGTAATAACTAACATGAAAAGAACTATACAATTGTAATAGAAAGAGAAATTAAGAGGAATAGAGTTCTTACTTTGGATTTTGAAGTTTTGTATAATGTGAAGTTGTGAATTCAAAGTCACTATGAAGTGTGAATTGATGACTAAAGAGGTGTTTGGATTGGCTTAAAGTTGGTCAAACCTACTTTTAGGTCAGTTTTTAACTTCTGAAAGTGTTTGACAAATATAAATATTACTTAAAATAAGTCGAAAATGAATTAAAATAAGTTAAGAACTGTTTGACAATGTTAAAAATAACTCAAAATAAGTTTAAAATGAATTTAAATAAATTAAAAACCAAAAGTAGGTATCCCCTACTTTTTATTTTTTGACTTAAAAGTCATTTAATTTTGACTTTTATTTTTGACTTAAAAACTACTTTTTAAGCCAATCCAAACGGACTCTAAAAGGCAAAGGCAGTAACCAGTAAGGTACTGAGATTAATATTTGATAGTTATGTAGAGGTAAAGTAACAGATTACTATAGTCTTAATGAGTTATCAGTTTACCCAATAACCCAATATTAAAAACCAAATTACTATAGTCTTAATGGCCCATTTTGCTCTAATTTGTCGTGGTACTTTTTATGCTCTATTAAATAATGATTTTTTTTTATAATTTAATAAATTACTTTTATTTATTCTTTCATCTCAAATCAATATACTACTCACTCAATTTCAATTTGTTTATCTTACATTTTTTTGTCTATTTCTTAACAAATGTCTTTTTTTTCTATTTAGTAATTCTTTAATTTTAACTTTGTACGTGACATTTTAACACCATAAAATTAAAGAGCATTTTGATACATTCAATATATTTTTTATTTAAGACGATAAAATTGAAATGTCTTCTTTACTTTTTCTTTTTTTAATTTTATGTCAAGTGAAAATGGAACAAACATATAAAAACAAAAAGAGTATTTGTTTTTATCACACTAATTTCATTGTATATCATAAGATCCCCCTGAACTTGGCGGCAAAACTTACTTTAGCACTTTAACTTTATGGGTAATTATTTATCCCCCTAATCTCTTTTCAAGTGAATTAAAATACACCCTAATATTATAATATCAGTCTCACAATGGCAAGTGCATTTCGCACGCGCCATGTTATTGATACGCCAGCGCCACATTAGCACCACATTAAACATTATTTAAATTTTAATTTTTAATTCTTTTTTATTTCTTTTTGTTTATTCACAATTTTAGAAAGTAAAAAAAATCTCAAAAAATAAGAATTAATCCATGACTATAAGAAAAATAATCTAAAAAAAGAACAAATTTTCAGTTGAAAGAGATTCAAAATCTCAAAACCTTCTCACAAAAACACATTCAATTTTTAAGACACATAATCAAAACAAATAAAAAATAACAACTAAAAAATTAATTTGAGATGAAAAAATTGTAGATTTTCATTAAAAAGAGCTTCAAGTTCATCACATTCAAACCTTGCTATAAATACTAATTTTAATTTGAAGCAAGAACAAATTGATGGTTTTTCAAATTTTTTTCCTTGTTCATCACACTTTTTGGATTTTACTGATAGAAAGGAAGTGAGGGTGGAATGGGGGCGTCTTGAAGAAGGAGAAAAAAGATGAAAAGATCAACAAAGAAGAAGAAGAAGAAGAAAAGTGTGAGGCACTGAGGTACGAAGAGAAAGAAAGAGGGTGGGAGTGGGGGTTCGTGGGGGGGGGGGGGGGGGGGG
>JAJOOR010028055.1:0-23246 GCA_036250505.1 Solanum acaule | reverse complement strand
TTTCCTTCAGCTGTCTCTAAACTTCCGCGCCTGAACACCTTTCCTGCAAAACATGATAAAATACATAAAAACCAATATAAAAAGGCCCTAGACACACACAACTTGTAAGTGAAATGCATTAGAAATACCGTAAACTCACGGTATATCAGGGCTACATTTTGAGTGCTTTAGAGGATGACTTATATAATGTCTATAGTGCAATGACAACTTCAAAAGAATTCTGTGATGCGCTTGAGAAGAAATATAAGACAGAAGATGCATGCTTGAAAAATTTTGTGGTCGCAAAGTTTTTAGACTATAAAATGTCAAATAGTAAAACTATTGGATCACAAGTGTAGGAACTTCAACTTATTTTCCCTGATCTGATTGCTGAGGATATGGTAGTAAATGAAGCTTGAAGATCATGTGATTTGGCTCAAGATTAAGAAAGATAACAAAACCACTGAAAAGAAGTCTCCTAAGAGTTCGACAATAATTGGAGTTAATATTGCTGAAAAAGCTACTACCAAAGGCAAGAAGAAAAAGAAGTCCAATACACAGAAGTTAGAACAGGCCAAGAAGAAATTCAAGGGCAACTGTTACAACTGTGGTAAGGCTGGTCATAAGTCTTCTGAATGTCGTGCTCCAAGAAAGGACAAAGACATCCGGCAAGGTTTTGAAAAAGACAGCAACAGCAAGAATTGCAGGAACTAGGAAAATAATGTTGAAAATGACATCTGAATAGGTTTTGACATTGAACAACATTTTACACGTTACTACAATTAGAAAGAATTTAGTTTCTGCTGCACTGCTCGTTAAGAATGGATTTAAGTGTGTCCTAGTTAGTGACAAAGCTGTAATAAGTAAGAATGAGATGTTCTTCTTTTGTTTACTTATTAGAGGGCCTCTTCAAACTAAATGTAATGGTTGTTGGCAGTATTAATAAGAATTCTGCTTTTGTTTACTTATTGGAGTCAAATGATTTATGGCATGCCCATTTGGGACATGTAAATTATAAAGCCTTGCAAAAATTATTTACTTTAGAAGTATTGCTTGATTTCAAATGCGATAGAGACTCTAATGCTCTCGTGAACTCAAATATAGGTACAACGACGCCAAGGATAAGGGAATTCACTAGGATGAATCCCTCGAAATTCCATGGTTCTAAGGTTGATGAGGATCCTCAAGATTTCATTGATGAGGTTTACAATATGGTAGGTATTGTCTATGGTTGAAAAGGCGAAGTTGACTGCTTATGAACTCAAAGGTGTTTCTTAAGTAATGTTTGAACAATGGAAAAGTGAGAGGGCTATTGATACGGGTCCTCTTGATTGCAAGAAATTTAAGGGAGCTTTTCTTGATTGTTTCTTTCCTCTTGAAATGAGAGAAGTGAAAGTCATTGAGTTCTTTAACCTCTGACAAGGAAATATAAGTGTAAAGGAGTATGCCTTGAAGTTAACTCAATTGTCTAGGTATGCTCCAACTATGGTTGTCGACTCTAGGGAAATGATGAATAAGTTTATGTTAGGTGTTTCCAACTTGGTTGTCAAAGTATGTAGTACCGTCATGTTGATAAAGGAGATGGATATTTCGCATTGATGACACATGCCCAACAAATTAAAGATGAAAATCGCAAGGAAAGGGCAAAGGAGTCCAAGAGGGCAAAGGCCGGTAATGGTGACTTTTCTCATTCTAGGTCCAATGGAAAAGGGCGTTCTCAATTCGTTCAAATGTTTTTCGGTCAAGGTTCCTCTAAGCTCTGGCTCCTAAGTTCAATAAAGATAAGTTTTCTAACCCTAAGCCTTAAAGAGGGAATGGTGGTAATGGATCTTTTATCCCTGCTTGCACTAGGTGTTGTAAGAAACATGATAACAAGTGTTTGGCCAGTATGGATAGTTGCTTTAAGTGTGGAAAGAGTGGTCATAAGATGAGATATTTCCTATTTCTTTCTACTAAGTTAAGGTATGGTAGGAATGTTCAATGTAGTAGTTCCAATGTGGGTTCTCCAAAGCAAAAAAATAGGATTTATGCTGAAAGTTTTTCATCTTCATGTTTATGCTTTACTTGATCCGGGTGATACCTTATCGTTTGCTACTTCTTATGTGTCCATGAGATTTGATATTGGTCCCAAAATCCTTTCTAATCCCTTTCATGTCTCTACTCCAATTGGTAATGTTATTGCCGCTAAGAGAGTTTATAAAAATTATCCTATTTCCGTTTCTCATTGAGTCACTCATGTTGATATTATAGAGATTGATATGTAAGATTTTGATTTTATTTTTGGGATGGATTGGCTTCATGCATATTATGTTTCCATAGTAGGACTCGATTGGTCACTTTCAAGGTTTCAAACGAACCTATCATGTCATAGGAAGGGGAAATTGTGTTCTCAAGGGTCAGTTTGTGTCTTGCCTAAAATCTAGAAAAATGATTTTTAAGGGCTGCATTTATCATCTTGTTCGGGTTAGGGAAATAGATTCGGAAGCCCTTACTCTTGAGTCAGTTCTGATTATAAATGAGTTTTCGGAAGTGTTTTCGATGATCTTCTCAGTATTCCTCCCAAAAGGGAAATAAACTTCGTTATTAACCTTCTCTTAGATACACAACCTATGTCTATTATTTCTTATCGTTTGGTCCTTGCAAAACTTAAAGATTTAAAAGATCAATTGAAGGATTTGTTGGATAAGGGTGTTATTAGACCGGGTATCTCTCCATGGGGTGCTCCGGTGTTTTTTGTTTGAAAGAATGATAGTTTTCTGTGAATGTGCATTACCTATAGACAATTAAACAAGGTTACCTTTAAGAATAAGTATCCTATTCCAAGGATATATGATTTGTTTGATAAACTTCAAGAAGAAAGTTACTTCTCTAAGATTGACCTTTGGTCGGGTTATCACTAATTGAGAGTGAAAGAGAATGACATCCGAAGACAACTTTTCAAACTTGGTATGGTCATTATGTTAGATGATTTGAATAATTGCCCGGTGGCATTTATGGATTTAATGAATAGGATTTCAAGAAATATCTTGATATGTTTATAATCGTGTTTATCGGTGATATCTTGATTTACTCACGGAGTGAGGATCAACATGTTGAGAGTTTGAATATTGTGTTAGAAATTCTCAAAAGGAACGTGAATTGTATTCTATATTTAGCAAGTGTGAGTTTTGGTTGAGGTCTGTTGTTTTCCTTGGTCTTATTGTCTCCGATGAAGGTATTCAAGTCGATCCCAAGAAAATTGAGGAGGTTAAGAATTGTTCAAGATCCTTGTCCACTTCGGATATATGAAGTTTCTTGAGTTTGATCGGTTACTATAGGAGGTTCGGGGAAGGATTTTCCTCTCTTGCTTCACCATTAATGACAATGACTCAAATGAAGGTAAAATTATTATGGTCGAAAGGCTGTGAAAAGAGTTTCCAAGATGTGAAGGATAGACTCACTTTAGCCCCTATTTTGACGTTATCAGAAGTATCAAATGGTTTTTGTGGTTTATTGTGATGCATCACAAATTGGTCTTGGTTATGTTTTGATGGAACATGGTAAAGTCATTGCTTATGCTTCAAGGAAATTGAAGGCGAATGAAAAGATTTATCTAACTCATGATTTAGAGTTAGCGGCAGTGGTGTTTTCCTTAAAGATTTTGACGTATTACTTGTATGGAGTTCATATAGATGTATTCATCAAACACAAGAACTTGAGATATGTGTTTACTCAAAAGGATCTAAATCTTCACCAAAGGAGGTGACTTGGGATGTTAAAGGATTACGGCATAATTGTCCTATATTATCCCAGAAAAGTAAATATGGTAGCAGATACCCTTAGTCAACTGTCGATGGGTAGTGTTGCTCATGTTGAGGATGATAAGAAGATTTAGTTCATGGTGTTCGTAGATTGGCCTGATTGGGTGTCCGGTTGGTTGATTCTATTGAATGTGGTGTAGTTGCTCATAATGGTTTAGAATCATCTTTTGTATCGTATGTGAAGGCAAAGCAAGATCTTGATTAGATTATGGTTGAGTCGAAGAAGACAGTTTCCAAAAAAGCCATTGAGGCTTTCTCCCAAGTGGCAGATGGTGTCCTTCGATACTAAGGTCGGTTATGTGTTCCAAATGTTGATGAGTTGAGGAATCAAATTCTGACAGAAGCTCACATTTCTTAGTTTTTGTTCACTCGGGATCAACCAAGATGTACCGTGATTTGTGAGAAGTCTATTGGTGGAATGGGATGAAGAAGGATATTGTGGAATTTGTGGCTAAATATTTGAAATGTCAACAAGTGAAATTTGATCATTAGAAATTGGCGGTTTGGCTCAAATCATTAATATCCCTACATGGAAATGGGAAGATTTTAACATGGACTTCATAACGAGTTCACCCCGCACACGTCGACAATCTGACTTGATTTGGGTTGTAGTGGACTAAATGTCAAAATAGGATCACTTTCTTCCCATTAAGACTTCATTCTCATTGGAATATAGTGCCCAAGATTTATATTAGGGAAATGGTAAGGTTGCATAGAGTACTTTGTCCATTATCTTTGATCGAGGTACTCAATTTACATCTTAGTTTTGAAAGTCGTTTCAGAAAGGTCTTAGTACTCAAGTGAAACTTAGCACAACTTTTCATCCTCAGACTGATGGGCAAGCCAAGCGTACCATTCCGACTTTAGAAGATATTTTAAGAGCTTGTGTGATTGATTTCAAGGGAAATTGAGAAGATCATTTACCTTTGATCGAGTTTGCTTATATTATACTTATAATAATAATTATCATTCTAGCATTGGGATGGCACAGTTTGAGGCTCTTTATGGTAGAAGGTGTAGGTATCCTATAGTTGGTTTGAAGTGAAGGAGGTCACTTTGATAGGGCCCGAGTTGGTGCATGATGCTATGGAAAAGATTTGACTTATTCGTGAGAGGTTGAAAAATGGCTCAAAGTCGAAAAAAGTCTTATTTTGATGTTAGGAGAAGAGAACTAGAGTATGATGTTGATTATTGGGTCTACTTGAAAATTGCAACCATGAAAGGTGAAATAAGATTTGGAAAAGA
The DNA here is from genome assembly GCA_036250505.1 of Solanum acaule. NCBI lineage: Eukaryota > Viridiplantae > Streptophyta > Magnoliopsida > Solanales > Solanaceae > Solanum > Solanum acaule. Next base: position 18,222 of record JAJOOR010028055.1, on the reverse strand, counting down.
AAGGGAAACTTAGTCCCCATTATGTGGGCCCATATCAAATTTTGAGGTGTATTGGCAAAGTTGGTTATGAAATTGAGTTGCCTAATGATTTAGCATTGGTACATCCGATATTTCTTGTCTCCATGTTGGAAAAGTGTGTTGGAGATCCGACGTATATTCTACCTTTGGAAGGTTTGGTAGTTAAAGAGAATCTTTCTTATGAAGAGATTCTGGTTGAGATTTTATACCGTCAAGTCTAGAAGTTGAGAAATTAGGAAGTTACTTCCATTAAGGTTCTTTGGAGGAATCAATTAGTTGCGGGTTATAATTGGGAGGCTGAAGCCAATATGATGTCCCGGTATCCTCATCTCTTTTCCTCCACTTCTACACTAACTTGAGGTATTAATTCCTTATGGTTCATTCTTTCGCATTCATGCATCTTAGTTATTCTCATGTTTCCATATGCATGCATGTTCATGAAAACTCAATTTTGATGTTATGATTTAGCTTGGAGTTATTCTCCATGTTTATGTGCATTTTGATGAAATTTGCATTCATATTGGGTTTTTAGTGTCACTCATATTCTATTCATGCTAGTTTGAGTCCCATTCGAGGACGAATGTTCCCGAGGAGATATTGTAACACCATGAAATTCATAAAAGGAAAGAAGGCCAAAAGATTGGCAACTGGTTCAAGTCCACCAGACCAGTCTACGATTCATAGAATGTTCTATGTTGCTTCCAATTGCACGCACAATTTTACGTAGTCGCGCAAGTAATATAGTGGCCTTAAAAGATCCGTATATCGAACCCAAAGGAATTATTGATTAACTATTTTAGTAAATTATACTATTCTAATTATTTATTCAAGCGTGTCAAAAGAGTTTAATATATATTTAAATACTAAGAATGATAAAATAGAATTACCTGCAATTAACTAAGGTTATCAAATTACTGATTTACAGGGTTAATTTTATGATCCTGATCTCTTGACCTCTAATCACCTACTCCAATTGACTGTCTAACTACATCGTTGAGTGGGAATAGACAAACTCAATTGGCAAACATTTATATTTTCATCTTGTTTAGTAATCAAGCTTGGTGTTCGTTTGGATGTCAATCCTGAACAAGAATTTGAATCAGTGATATACAAGAGAGATTGTGTTCTTTGTATTCTTTGGTCTATCCACCTCTTCGTTTTTCGAGTTCAAAAATAGAAAAAATGCTTGTATCTATGGTGGTCAATCATGAAATATTCAAACATGAATACAAAAGTTATTTAAGCGATAACCAACATTAACTCAAAATAATCGATGTTCAACAATTACCCGTAGCTAAAGTCCCAGAGCAAGTGTCTTTAGGTACTAGAAGAAGAAAAAGAAGAAGGAGGAGGAGGAGGAGGAGGAGGAAGAGAAGAAAAAGAAGAAGAAGAGAGACCCTAAAAGGTATTACGGATACAAAGTATGATAAAGAAGTTCTCTCTACAAAATATACCTAGGATACTATTTATAGAGTTTAGGAAAATACAATTCCACTTCTAGTCAAATTAGGAATCCTAAATCAATTAAAATTTGTCTGTAAAGTCGAGGTTGGCCTTGGGCAGCGCGCCACCATCACACTAGGACTGCTGGGAAGCACGCCACCGGTGCAGCAACACTTGGCATCAATAGTTTAGGCCCTAGCGCGGCGCGTCACGGCTGTTCCTAGTGTGTCTTTCTTTTCACTCATTTCCCTTCCCCTCCTATTTAGAAACCCCTACATATGTTAATCATGTAGGTTAGTGTAAATTCATTACAAAATCAAAACACAACAGTTATCATCAAGGATGTCCTCGAAACATAAGGCACGTGCTGGTAAATATTAGTAAATGGGCATATAAATACGCCTAAGATCACCACCCCCACACTTAAACCATTGTTCGTCCTCAAACAACATTTAAAGTTCATCTAAAAAATCAAACTATGGATGCCACCACTTTTGTTGATAAAAACAATTAGGTCATATAAAATTTTCAAAACATCAAGTACACTTCTCAACATTATGCAAAATATACAAATAAACAACAAATCTCTAACCTCCTAATCTCAAGGAATGACTCTGAACTCATCAAATTTAAGCTTGCTAACCTACTTTCATCAAAGAAAGCTAATAAAATTAGCTAGCTATCATGAAGAAAGTGCCCTCACAAGAAGAAATAGTCCACACAGTCAATTCAAAAGATTAAATATAAATAAAGGACTTAGCATCAAATAACAACTTTCAAACTCATAAATAAAATTCACGTGTATGAACAAAGAACCATATGCTTTCCCATTAAGTACATCTCCACTTATTAAGCATGTTTGGATAGAATCAAATAGGACTCTAACGGGTTGAATGTAGGCTAGGGGACAAATAGGAAAACTATAAAATAGTGACTTACACTTACCTAAGCACTTCATCACCCATTATTTTCTTCTCTTCATTTCCATTCCTCTCTTCAACAATTATTTCACAACTATTTCTCATCATCACAAGAATGCTTCAATTATCATTTTTCTTTCTCAGAGATTTTTTTTATGCCACATTTTTTCAAAGAGGGTTTTTTCATCATTTTGTAGCTATCACTGTTTACCTTTTTCAGTCAACCATCCATTTTTCTTTATGATTTAAAAATTATAATAAGTCTATGCTAAAGTGCTCAAGGAAGCAAGGTGCAAAAACTAGGGATTTAACAAAATAGTTAAGGGGAAAATATGGCTATCAACAAAAGGCTACAGGCTCAACAGGGTGATATAATGTCTGAAAAGGCAAAAATTCACCAGACAAATCAAAGAAAGATTATTATCATCTTCTAAACAGAGCAACAATTTTTATTTCGCTTCAATAACATGCAGGGCAGGTTCTAGACTAAGATGTAAAATATTGAATGAACAAATTCTCACTACGTACACTTGGCACAAGTATCAATAAACATGGATCAATTCCATTTCTATGAGATATTAGATCATAACAAACTACAAACTAGAATAAGTTGTTTACAAAGTCACAACCATGAGCCTAGGTGCCAGAGAGTCTGCGATTTCATTAGTAATCAAGCATTCATAAGAGCATACTAGTAAAAATTAAGCCTAAATAGCAAGTATCACACAACTCAAAAGGGTCTTTTCTTTTATCTCTAAAAAAGAAATTTTATTCCTTAAAAATAAAAGATACTCAGTTCAAAGAGACTATACTTAGGAAAAGAACCGAAAACAAAAGCCAAGGAACCCATCCTAAAATAAGACACAATAAAACAGTAAAAATTAGGAATTCATTCCTCCACCCCACACTTAAAAAGATATTATGTCCCCGAAGCATCAAATAAAATTTAAAACAAGAGTTAGGAAATCACCCTAAGGCCTCTAGGCCAAGCTAGTAGCATGTTTTGTCAACTTTCATTAAGGGACGTATGCACCACACACTTAAGCACAAACGTGTTCCTTTGATTCAAATTTTTGGGCAGTCAGACTTCCCCTAATCTGCGAAAACAACACAAAAAATAAAATGAGAAGCTACACTATAAATTAGGTTGCCTCCCAATAAGTGCATAATTTAATGTCGTGGCATGACAAAAGTAAGTTCACCACCTTTATTTCCACTTTAAACTTATGAATTGCAGTCCTAACTTTGCATCAACATTTTTGCTCCTCTCAAGGGGCAGTGGTATCGCGATAAAGGAACCAAGTAATTTATATTGCATCTTACACTTCTTGGCCCTTATGTGAGGAATATCATTTTGTCTAAGTGTACTAGAAAACTTTAAGATGTAGGATCTTTTTCCTCATCTATAAACTCATTCATTAGTTTAGATGACTCAAATTTCATGTCGTAATCTCACCATAATGAAGAAAAATGTTTAGAATGAGACCCAAGATGCCTCAACTCCAAAGCAACATTATTTACAACATTCTCACTTGTGTACTCCTTCTCAACATCAACATTAAGGAATAAGGTATAGTTGAATGATTGAAATTCCTCTTTTTGCTCCACTAGTTGGTCATCATCCATGACAATTTGTGATTGGGCATCAGAAGCCTCAACCTTTTTGTTCAAGCAAGTCTCCAAGTCATGAATATCTGAGCCAAATTGATTTATTTCTTGTGTGAGCTCAACTCTTCCTTCTATCAGTTAGGTTGTCATATATGTCAGACCATTACAGATAGACTCTTGAAACTTTAGAAGTTAGGTTTACTCCTGTATCCAAGATTGGCTAACTATCTCAGCTTCTTCACAATTTTCTTCTTCTTGGGATTCAATATCTTTCTCTAATTGAGTATTAGTTAGGTCTGTAACTTACAATTGATCAGTGTCAACCTTAGCTTCCAGTTCCATGATTTATGCTCGGTGTTCCATGAGTATTGATTCTAGTTCCATGAGTGCTAAATTACTTTTGTCCAACATGTCCATAAATTGCTTAAAAAATATATTGCGCGCCTCTTGTTCAACATTCTCCACTTCATCTCCCCTGCCAACATCACTAATAACTGAAGAACCACAATAGGGGTTCGAGGGATTGAAATAAGAGTTAGGACAAGCGTTTCATAGACCAAAGTGACCACACATATATGACATATAAGACACTTGATATACAAATGGGGTTCATCACAATACTTACAAGTATACCCATCACCTAACCACCATTTATCCCAATCATCCATTCTGAAGTTTGACCTACGAATGGGAAGGACGAGTAGTAAAACTTTGGACAAGTCGTAGATGTGTTTTGTAGAAATGTTTCAAACTTAGTCAAATTTTAGGTTATTGTTGAGGTCTACGGATGGGATCTACAAACCGTAGGAAGTTAGATGGTCCACAAAATAGAGTCGTAGGAAGTTGGCCAACTCTTAGGCCCCAGTAACTCGACAAACGGTTGACCAGTACGGTTTGTATGAATTTCTACATACTGTAAGTCCAAATGATAGGTCCTCCGGTAGTTATTTATTAAGGGTATTTGGGTCTTTTCATATGCAATTAATACCTATATTATATCGTTTACCATCCACAATCATCCTCTCCAAATCCTCTCAAAATCAATGAAGAACACCTATGGTTTCAAGCTTCTAGTCTCCAATTCCTCCATTGCTTTATGGTTTTGATCCTCAAGGTATGTAATGTTTCATAAATGGATTTCATTGACCCATTGAGCCCCGAGATTTATTAATTCTCCAAAGTTCAATTTCACCAAAATTGATTGGGATTTCATTCAATTATTCATGGGTTTTAATTATGTCAATTCAATTGTTTGATTTTGATCTTATAATGACTCTTTTTACAAAATTACATGCTTTACGATTGATTTCACATGAAACCATGCATTATTCTTGATTTTTGACTATGAACCCTAAGGGTTCATTTGGTGTGAGTGATAAGAATAATTAGTCACGGATAAAAAAAAACATGGGATAATTTTTTGTGTATTGTATGGTTTTCATGTTTGGGCTAACATATCCCACCATATATACCATAGTGATGGGATAAGTTATCTCATATATATGGTGGATAAGTTATCCCAGGATAACTAATTCCAAGATAATTAGTCCTAGGATAATTAATCCTGGGATAACTTGTTCCCAACCAAACGACCTCTAAAAGACATGAATTTATAAACAAGCGTGAATCTATGAATGATGTTTTCATGAAAATTATGCATGATTTATGAAAAGGAATATATTATGATATAGATTTCTTTAAGATGAGCATCAAGTAATTGTGAAAGTTTTTCTCACATTAAGGAATCATGGTTTGTGAAAGGTTTTCTCACATATGGTTTAAGGAGCTACTCTATGATGTTTTTGTCACTCCCCGCGCCTACACCAAAGATGTGTCCGGCATTCGAGAACCATTGTTGGTCCCCAAGCAAACCCTTTGTCATGACCCAGGAGTACCCTCTAGATGTAACATGACAGATATAACCCCGAAAGGCACCATGTAAGCCACTTAGCATATCATAATATAATCATAGAACAATAAAGAGTAAGAATGCATTTCAAGTCCAAGTCTAAAATTTTCATAAAAGACAAAAGTAGAAGTCTAGACTCTAAGTCTCAACATAGCTGTCATGCCCCGAACTACCCTCGAGACGCGGACACGGGACCTAGGATCATGAGTGACCCCAAGCTAACTCTGGTAGCATAATCATAAGCATACTAAGAATATCAAATTGATACGGAAGTTTAAAACATGAAGTAAATCTGAAATGATGGGGAATACCCATATACTAAACTGAATATATGAAATATGAGAGTTTTAATACAGAAGAGATATCAAACTCAAATACTAAGCTGAAACTAACTATAACTGAAAATAGCCTCTAACTGACTAAAAGTGCAGGGACATGCCCCAGCTAAGTCTTGCAAAACTGAAACTAAAAAACTAAAAGATAACATGACTATTGTCCTCAAAGATTGAGGACTTACCACTGTAGCTACCAAACTGAAGATCAGGAATCGATCTATACGTGACCTGGATGCTGAGAACCTGAACCTATATCATGAGAAGGTGTAGCATAGAGTATGCGTCAGTAATTGATAGGTACTGAGCATGCAGGATAGAGTAAAGCTGAACAATAACATAACTGAACCAAAGCATATAGCAAGAATATAATCTGAACATGATATAGATGTTGAATACTGAACTAACTAAATGCAATGACCAAATTTATAACATGATGAGACTGAATACTGACTCTACTAAAATGTGGTCAATGCAATGGAGTCTGACTGAACTGTGGGAGCTACTAATAACCGATAATAAAACCATATGAGCTAAATGTGGAGTCTAATGTATAGGCCCCATCGAGAGGACCCAATATACCCTGCTAGAGGTACAGAGGCATGCTGGCATGATCACTAAAATGTTGCCCACAGAGGGGACTTACAACCTATGTGGCTCGTAGTTTTGGGACAATGTGGGTGACTGACCCTAGCCCAACTCAGTATTATGTTACTCCCAATAGATTAAATGATTTGACTCATTGTGACTGATTTTTTTGTAATATACTAGATAGCTCAAAATTGACATGCAAACTGAGAGTGTACATTTATATACTGATAAAGACACATTCAAAACTGAGGTATGTATATCTGAAATAGCTGAAATATCTGACCTAGCATGTGTAATTCAAGAACTAAAGAAATACAAAGCTAGGGTTCTGAAATTCATTTAAGAAACGAAGTAATAACATGATAATCTAATTCGGAACATTAAACTAACTAATTCATGATAATCTGCTGAAGTTCTAGAAACCTTAGGTCTAATTAATAGTAGGGAATCAAGAATCTGATGAAATCTAGGGACCCAATGGGCGAAATGAACCCACTAGTGAAATCCCACAGACTTGGTGACGAAATCCATGGAGAAATTTTCAATTTCAGGGCTAGAACTGATGAAAACCTTGTTGTGTTCTTCATCTAAGCTTGGTAGACTCTTTCTCCTTTTTACGTTCTAATTTTTTAAGTTTTGATTAATGATTTGACTTAGGTAAGTTCTAGTTATGTTTCTAGGCAGAAACTAACCAAAACCACGTAGTTTAGGGTTAAAATGACGTAGTTTAGAGGTCTAATGAATTTGGAAAATACCAAAAGAACCCTGACTTAGGTTGCAGATGGGGCTGACCACGACCACTTCCACGGACCGTGAAAGGGACCACAGACTGTGAAGTGGGTCGTAGTCTTAGTCTAGGACCTGAGAGGTTCTGGGGTCTGGTCCCGAGCCCCAACCATGGCTTGTGTGGAGGACCAGGGACCGTTAAGGTCCCCATGGTCCTCACTTGGGATGATGGTCTGGAGGCTCAGGTCTGAGGGCTTACTGGTTGGCGTTTGTGGATCCTACCATAGGCCGTGTGGAGGACCACGGACCGTGAAGGTCCTCGTGGTCCTCACTTAGGCTTGGGGCTGAGGGCTAGTCTAGGGGGGCTACTGCCTAACTCTTCACAGACGCCCTCACGACCCGTCATCAAGACCACGGCTCGTGAAGGTTCCCGTGGTCTGACTATGGACCTGGTGGAGTCTAACTCCCCACCACGTGTAGGTCAATGGATTGTGGTCCCTGTCACTGTTTGTGAACCCTGCTGTGGTTCACTACTTCAGGTAACTTCTGCAAAGAAATTCTAGGTCTGGTTTTCGAGTTGTTACATTATCTCCACCTTGGGACCATTCGTCCTCGAATGAAGACTAAACTAGGTGAAATGGAGGGAAGGAACTGCAACCCTACCACTAAACACTGAAAACTGAATTTTTGACTGATTTGAGTTCTAAGAACATGAAAATACGCTGAAAATGCAAGTACAAATTGAACGAACATGATACTAAGATTGAATTCATGCATGAATGACTGGAAAACTGAAAAGGAACTATTACCTCAAGTTGGAGTGGAATCGGATGGAAAAAGGTGAGGATACTTGGACTTCATGGCTGCTTCTGCTTCCCAAGTAGCTTCCTCTACAGACTGACTCCTCTACAAAACCTTGACTGAAGCGACTTCCTTGTTTCTCAACCTTCTAACCTGACGATCAAGAATCTCAACTGGTACATCCTCATAAGAAAGACTGTCTTTCACAGCACACTCTCTATTGGTACGACGGATGTTGGATCACCCACACACTTCTTCAAAAGCAAAATGTGAAAGACCGGATGTACTGTTGCTAGTTCTGCTCGCAACTCTAACTCATAAGCCACTTTACCAATCCTTTTCAGGATCTTGCAAGGGCCTACATATCTAGGACTGAGCTTCCATTTCTTGCCGAATCTGATCACCTCTTTCATAGGTGACACTTTTAGGAAAACTCACTCATCAACTTGGAACTCTAGTTCCCTTCTCATTATATTTGCATAAGACTTTTGGCGACTCTAGGCTGTCTTAAGTCTAGCTGTAATGAGTTTCACTTTCTCCATAGCATCATGGACTAAATCTGGCCCTACCAAGGCTGCTTCACCTACTTCAAACCAACCAATAGGATATCTGCATCTACGCCCATACAATGCCTCATAAGGTGCCATCTGAATGCTGGAATGATAGCTATTATTATAGGCGAACTCAATAAGAGGAAGGTGATCATCCCAATTTCCCTTGAAGTCGATCACGCAAGCTCTCAATATGTCCTCTAAGGTCTGAATGGTACGCTCTGCCTGGCTATCCATCTGCGGATGTAATGCTATACTAAGATTAACATGGGTACCAAGACCTCTCTGAAAAGACTTCCAAAAATGAGACATAAATGAAGGACCTCTACCTGAGATGATAGACAAAGGAACCCCATGCAACCTGACTATCTCATTAATGTAAAGCTTGGTGTAGTCCTCTGCCAAATCTGTAGTCTTAACCGCCAAAAAGTGAGAAGACTTAGTAACTCTATCAACTATCACCCAAATGGAGTCATGTTGTCTGCGAGTATAGGGTAACCCTGTAATGAAGTCCATGTTGATCAATTCCCACTTCCAAGTAGGAATGTCAATCTCTTGAGTCATACATCCTGGTTTCTTATGTTCTACCTTCACTTGCTGACAATTGGGGAACTTAGCCACAAAATCTGCTATATCCCTCTTCATACCATTCCACCAAAAGACTTCTCACAGATCGCAATACATCTTAGTGGCTTCTGGATGAATAGAATATTTGGAGTTATGGGCTTCTGTCAGAATACGCTATCTCAACTCACCCACCTTAGGAACACATAATCGACCCTAATAGCGAAGTACACCATCTCTCCCTTGGGAGAAAACCTCAACTCTATGTTGGTGGACTCCACCCTTAAGTTCAAGCAAGATTGAGTCACTGTTTTGCTTTTCCTTAACCTCCGCTACCCATGAAGATTTTGACCCATTTTGAACCGTCACAACCCTATCTGATATGCTTATAAAGTGAATTCCCAAGCGAGCAAGCCTGTGAACATCTTTTACTAGGACTTTTCGTTCTTCCTTAACATGTGCTACACTTCCCATAGATAGTCTGCTGAGAGCGTCTGCTACTACGTTGGCCTTACCAGGATGGTAATGCACACTCATGTCACAGTCCTTGAGGAACTCAAGCCATCTCCTCTAGCGAAGATTCAACTCTTTCTAGGCGATCACTTATTGAAGGCTCTTATGGTCTGTGAACACATCTACATGAACACCATACAAGTAGTGTCTCCAAATTTTAAGTCCAAACACTACTGCTGCAAGCTCGAGGTCATGAGTCAGATAGTTCTTCTCATGCACCTTAAGTTGTCTGGAAGCATAATCTATAACCTTACCTCGTTGCATCAACACACAACCTAGGCCAGCTCTGGATGCATCACAATAGATAACATAACCGTCTGAACCCTTTGGTAGAGTCAAAACAGGAGCTATAGTCAACCTGGTTTTCAATTCTGCGAAGCTTTTCTCACAATCATCTGACCGCTGAAACTTAACCTTTTTCTGAGTTAACTTAGTCAATGGAGAGGTTATGGATGAAAAATCCTTCCACGAACCTTCTGTAATAACTATCCAAACCCAAGAAACTTCTAATATCTATAGGAGAGGTAGGTCTGGGCCATTATTTCACTGCTTCTATTTTCTGTTAAGCCACTCAGATTCCTTCACTAGACACAATATGACCAAGGAAAGCAACATATTGCAACCAAAACTCACATTTACTAAACTTAGCGAATAACTGGCGATCTCTGAGAGTCTACAGAACAACCCTCAATTGACTCGCATGTTCTTCCTCAATCCTAGAGTAAATGAGGATATCATTAATAAAGATGATAACGAGCAAGTCCAACTACTGCTTGAACACTCTGTTCATCAAATCCATGAAACCAGTAGGAGCATTGGTTAGTCCAAATGACATAACTACAAATTCATAATGACCATACCGAGTTCGGAAGGTTGTGTTTGAAATGTCACTATATTTGACTCTGAGCTGATGATAACCAGATTTGAGGTCTATCTTCGAGAAATGACTATCACCCTGAAGTTGGTCAAACAAGTCATCAATCCTAGGGATAGGGTACTTATTCTTGATTGTGACCTTGTTCAACTGCCTATAGTCAATGCACATTCTGAGAGAACCATCTTTCTTATTCACAAACAACACTGGTGCACCCCACGACAAAATACTAGGTTTGATGTAGCCCTTATCTAGAAGGTCTTTCAACTTCTATTTCAATTCCTTAAGCTCTGCTGGAGCTATTCTGTAAGGAGGAATAGAAATAGGTTGGGTATCTGGAAGGAGATCTATTCCGAAGTCGATTTCCCTTTTGGGAGGAACTCCAGGAAGACTTCTGGAAACTCATTAACAACTGGAATTGTCTCAAGAGTTGGGGTTTCAGAGCTAAAATCCTTAACCCGAACTAGATGATAGAGATAACCCTTAGAAATCATCTTTCTGACCTTAGGGTAAGAAATGAATCGACCCATAGGCACTAAACTACTACCCTTCCATTCTAAGATTGGTTCGTCTGGAAACTGAAAATGAATAATACTAGTTCTACAATCGACTGAGGCATAACAGGAATGTAACCAATCCATGCCTAAAATGACATCGAAGTCTACCATTTCTAACTCTACAAGATCTGCTGAGGTGACTTTTTGAGAGACTGTGACAGGGCAATTTCTATATACCCATCTAGCTATAACTAGGTCACCGACTAGAGTAGAGACTGAGAAGGGTTCTCAGAGTGTTTCTGGATTAACATTCAACTTGACTTCTATGAAAGGAGTAACAAAGGAAAGAGTAGCCCCTGGATCTAACAATGCATAAACATCAAGATTAAAGACTCGTAACATACTAGTGACTACATCAGGAGAATCTTCCTGATCTTGGCGAGCCTAAAGAGCATAGAGCCTGTTCTGATGCTGACCGCCGCATGCACCAGATGAGTTACCCTGCTGAATTGGGCGACCTGTTGGTGCTGCTGAAGTTGTAGACCGAGCTCTACCATTATTACCTCTTTGACCCTGTTTAGAAGGACAATCCCTCAACCTGTGACCAGACTGACCACACCTAAAACATCCTTCCTTTCCTGTGAGGCACTTGCCCGGATGGTTCTTACCACACTTAGGACAAGTTAGGTAGGTTTTGGTACCTGAAACACTCCCCTGAGACTTAGAGCCTGATGCCCTACCTTTCTGATCATGTCTGTACTTGGAGGATGGAACACTAGTTGATGAAGGGGCTGGGGCTGAAAAATTTTGCTGACCCTGCGAGTGATTTCTAGCACCAGACTTTTGTTGAGAATACTCATAGTTCCCAGTCCTAGCCTTCTTGTTCTCCTTAGCCTGTTCCCTAAGCTTATCTCCCTCAACCTGCTGAGCATGAGTCATGAGCCTAGAGATGCTCATATCTTGCAATAAGATGGCATTTCTACACTCTGTTTTCACCAAGTCTGACACCTCATAAAGAAATTTATTCATCTAAGCCCTAGAATCAGCAACCATGTGAGGAGCATACCTGGAGAGTTGGGTTCACTTGAGTCCATACTCTTGGACTGTCATGCTACATTGCCTTAAGTTCATAAACTCCTAAGCCTTTGCTTCACTTAATTCTCTTGGGAAGAACCTGTCCAGAAAAGTTTCACTAAAGTAATCCCAAGTAATAGGAGTAGCATTTGTACCCTTGTTCTTATAACACCCCAGAAAATGATAGGTTAAACTAAAGCCTAAATGTAAGGTTAAAAGTCATAGAATGAATCCCCGAATGTTAATAAGTAATTTAGAGTTGAAATGAGGTTTAGAAGGGTCAGAGCCAAGAGGCAAATGCCAAGGTAAAGGGGCCAAGCCAAAAGCCAAAGGCCAAGGCTGTCCCTAGCCAAGGCACACTACCTCACCCTTCACGAGGGGGACCACGGATCGTGGTCCTCACCACGGCTCGTGAAGGGGGATCGTGAAGATTAATTGGCCTTAGTAATAATGGCCTCCCAAAACCAAGCCACTGCTGTAACTTCACGAAAGGGACCATAGCTCGTGGAGCCCTTTGTGAAGGAGACTTGGGCATGGGGGCTTGGGGGCATGAGGTAACTTAGCTACTACCTCACCCTTCACGAGCAGGACAACGAGTCGTGGCCCACTTCACGACTCGTGAAGGTGACTTGGCCAAAGGAGCTTTGTGCTCCAAAATGGTGGCTACTGCCCCAACTCCATGAGGGGGACCACGAGTCGTGGTCCACACCACGGCTCATGAAGGTGGGTAGTGGTCCCTGAAGGGGACCCTTAAATGAAGGTCAACTTGGTCATTTCCTTTTTAGTCCAATTAAGTAGGGGTGTTTTGGGTATTTTTAGGGGAAGTATATAGGTTGTTTTGAAGTCAAATTTCACAAGACTTGGTCATTATTCACAAACACCCAAATTGAAATAAAAAACTCCCTCCTCTCTCAATATTTCCCTCTCTAGACTCAAAGAAGAAGAACAAGCCATTGGAGCTAGGGCTTTTAGATTTTCAAGGTTCTTCCCCAAAATTAGTGGTGATTCTTAATTGAGGTATGGATTCTTTTCATTCTTGGGTAGCTATCACCTAAGAATCCCCTTCAAATTATGTTTTCAAATCCCCCAAACATAGGGTTTTCAATCTATGAAATGGGTCTTCTTCCAAAACGTTTTCCATTGTTTAATTATGGTTTGTTATGGTTGATTATGATGATTTATGATGGGAATATTGAAGTATTGTTGGATTTTGATGAAAATCTCCCTTGGACCCATGATTTCCCCTTCTTCCTAAATTGTGAACTAGGGTATGATTTGATTGATCAAGTAAGCTTGTCAATTGATTATGTTTATGTATATTATGTTGTTGAATCATGAAATTTCCCTATCTAGTGTTGTAATTCTTGCAATTAGGGTTGATCTTGATTCTAAGCCTTGAAGGGAAATAACTAGGGTTTATGTATGTTGATGAAGATTATATATGAACTTGTGATTCACTTAGATAATGATGAACCTATGGCTAATGTGTAATTGTGGTGTTGATGCAAGATTATTCTTCCCTATACCTTAGCACTTGATTATGTATGAAGTATGTATGTATGTTTATGTTAAGCTTGTTGTGTAAATTGAAAGGCCATTCTCATGAACAGACTATGAATATGATGTGAAAGGTTTACTCACATGTTTATGATTCTAAGGTTGAAAGGGGCATTCTCACCTAATGAATCTTGAGCTATTATGAGGTATGTTGGTTTGAGTGCCTAGTGCATTGTTTCATTAACCTAAACTTAAGTAAATACTTTAAGGGAATTATGCTTAGCACCGAGCAGATATGAAAGTGAGATGGGAGCTTTTATGTTAGAAGGTCTGGCTTTCCTATGTATGTAATCTCATGAGATGGAAACCTTTTACGTACGAAGTCCGAGTTTCTAGTAGCAATCTCTATGTCCCATAACTATGCACCCACATAGGTCTTAGCTAGTGGATCCACCTAAAAGCTATTATGTACGTCCTACCTTAGGCAAGTAGGACACCTCTTTTCGATGTGGGGGTAGAATACCGAATTCCATGTAGCTCACATGGTCTATGTCGATTAAGGTTATTATCCCTATATGATACGAATATGAACTATGGTAAGAACATGGACTTTAACTATGCCTTTTTAAGAGGTACTACTTAGTTTGAGTGGGGGTATGGGACTTCACCCATACATTGCACAAGTGGACTTTAAGAGAGGTTGTGGTAAGGTTCTCTTATGTTATGAAGACTTATGAATTATGTATGTATGTTATGTATGAATGTTAAAGTTGTATTTACTTTTTCCAAATTATGATCATGAATGTCTCCTTACTTATGTATGTTGATCATGGATGAACCAAAAGTAAGATATGTATGTTATTAGTGATCTAAATGTGATACTTAACATTTGGAAGGGTTATGGGATCTTTCTTTTGCATTGCACTAGTATGACTTTGGATTGCTTGTATGTTGATATGACTTATGTTTCTTTGTATATGTGCATAATGGTTTTCAAACTTGATGAAGGCATGTTTTCAACTAAATGTCCCTTTTTATAGGTTTCAATGATTTTGTGCATGGCTTCCATACTTAGTACTTTATGTGATAACCCATATTTCTACTTTTTACTATGAGTGTAGGTTCCGGTCGTTGAGACATACTTCTTCCTTCAAGTGAAGCTTGGGTTGACTATTCCCTAGGCTTGGTGAGTCCTCGAGTTCAAGGACAAGATGTTATCATTTCTTAGTTTCTATTGTTTTATTTTTTTTTATTTTTTTTAAGGACCCTTGAGGGGGGTCAGGGGCTTAGCAACACCCCCAGGCCTTATCATAGATAAACAAAATCAAAATACAAGAATGGGGGCATAAACCTTACCTCCAAGCCTAAGATGGTACATAAGTCGACCTTCCTACTAAGGATAGTCTACTTATCCCCATACAAGATAAATGCTTCGTAGCTCCTATGCATCTATAGAGAGGACTTCTCTCAATACAAAGATTCTAGGAAGCATAAAAAAGGGAGACTCTCCCCTTACATAAGTAAAAAGGAAAATAAACAAAGAACACATAACTTAAACAAACAAGGAAGAACCTATCTAAGGAGGTTTCTTTATTCTTTTCAGCTTCCTTCTTCTGAAATTGATCATGTCCATCTTCTCCAGTAGCATGCTTCCTTTGATTGGAACTGGTAGCTGATTAGTAGTGTAGAACCTTTGAGGGATGTCTGTCTTGTGGCTTAGTTTTGAAAGGAAGTCTATTGTGTTGTTTTTCTCCCTATAAATATGTATGCACTGGAAAGCTTCAAGTTGCTGAATGTGATCCTTTAATGTTTCCACATAATGTTGTAACCTCCAAGGTGGTGTAATGTTGTGTTTGATCCAGTGAGTGAGGAGTTTGGAGTCCACTTCCAAAATGATTCTCTTGTATCCATGTTGAAAGCACCAGTTAAGACCAAAGGTAGCAGCTTGAACTTCAACTTGGTTATTGCTCCCTTCTCCAAGTGGGACAGTGAAGGCGTATATCAACTCCCTTGTGTGATCTCTAAGAATTCCTCCTCCACCAATCTTGCCTGGATTTGTTAATGCACTGCCATCAGTGTTTAACTTATACCAATTATCTGGAGGTTTGGTCCAAATGACAGGCTTGATGCTTAATTCATGGTTGCATTTCTGTACCATGTTGATCAGTTCCTGCCAGTTGTTTGGCCATTTCAAATAAGAGAAGGCACTGTTAAGCAGGTGTTGGGTGTCTTTTAGGATCAGATGGTTGACCCTGGCAGTGCTAGATTGCTTCCTCCCATACTTAGCTGAGCACCTGTTTTTCCACAAGTTCCAGCAAATGAAAAGAGGTAGGGCATGAAGAATTTTCTACACTTCATTTTTATAGTCCATACTCCACCATCTCATTACCAGGTTTCTCAAAGAGGTGTGACAATGCTGCACTCCAAACATAGCTGAGTGAAGTTGCCATATATAGTTGGCAAAGGGTCCAGTGATAAAAATATGATCTAAGGTATCCCATCCTGGTTTGAAATAGCAAGAGCACCTAGCAGGGGGTACTCCAAAAGAACCAGTTGTGTCATTTGTAGGTAATTTACTCCTTATGCTCTCCACATCAAAAAAGAAATCTTGAAAGGGATTTTCTTGTGCCAGGTAAGTTGGTTGAGCTTAGTTTTATCTTTCTTGGATCTAATGATCTCCCATGCAGTGGCACATGAGAATTTTCCATCATCTGCAGGTCTCCAAATAGGCCTGTCAGGCACTTCCTCTTGATGCTGGATCTGAAGCTGTAGAATCTTAGGAACCATGAGAGGAGGGGCATGGAGTCTGATCATGGCTTCATTCCACTCCCCATTGATCAAGAAATAGGAGACAGGGGTGTTGTTGAATTTGGTACTATTAGTGGTGTGGTTGGCTAGGGGACCTTCTCCTAGCCAATCATCCCACAAGAAGCTGTAAGTACCTGAAGAGATTTTTCAGCCTATATATTTTTCCACATTAGGCTTGTTTTGCATCATGTATTTCCAGATCAGTGACTGCCCATTGTTGGCCCATTTCTTAGCAACAAGGTTGGCCCTTTGACAGTATTTTGCCTTCAGAAATTGTCGCCATAGTGAATTAGAACTCCTGAAATGCCACCATTGTTTGTATTGAAAAGCAGTACATATGTCATTAAGGTGTCTTATGCCCAACACTCCTTCATCTAAAGGGTAAGTGATCTTATCCCAAGAAGTCCAATGATAGTTCTTCTTGTCCTTCTCTCTGCCCCAAAAGAAATCTGCAGTCACTCTTTTGATGTATTTGAGAGTAGTTCTAGGTGGGGAAGTAGTTGCCATAGTATGAATAGGAATGGACTGCAATACATGTTTCACTAGAGTGATTTTACCTCCAAAGTTTAACATTTTAGATTGCCACCCACTGATCCTCTTCACTGTCTTATCCACCAGAATAGAGTAGTAAATGATCCTCTGACCTCCAAAGTATAGAGGGCATCCCAAGTAGGTAATGGGACTATCTTTTTTGGAAAACCCAAAAACTTCTCTAATCATTTCTATGATATTTGATATATCGGGAGTTTACGGTATTTCTAATACATTTCACTTACAAGTTGTCTGTGTCTAGGGACTTTTTATACTGGTTTTTATGTGTTTTTATCATATTTTGCAGGAAAGATGTTCAGGCGTGGAAGTATTGAGACAGCTGAAAGAAATGCAGAAAAAGGGCATTCACGGAGGTGATCTATGGACTGTAGGTCCATTTACGGTCCGTAGGTGATGACCGTAGATCAGCAGGCAAGGTATGGAGGGCAAATCAGGGAAATCTGACCAAGTGTGGAACCACGGTGTCCATTGACGGTCCGTAGATTGATACTACGAGGGTTCCAGTACCTGATTTTTGAAGATTCTAAGTGTGGAGCTACGGAGGGGATTGACAGACTGTAGATCGATCTACGGTCCGTACTGCTAGTCCGTCGTTTGCTTCAGAGAAGCTGATTTTTGGAAGCTAAAATATTTTCTATGTCCTGGTTGACGAAAGGGACTTACGGACCGTAGATCCATCGACGGTCCGTAAGTCAGTCTCGTGGAATGAAGACGCGTACCTGAACAAACTTTCCTTAATTTGTTTCCCTTTTAATTTAGGATTTATTTTCTATAAATAGGGCATGTAAACCTCGTTTTTGGGGGTTAGACATTATTATTCTAGTTTCACTTTGTGACTTGGGAGAATAATTGGAAAACCTAACAATTATTGATTTCCTAAGTTCGTTTTGAAGATTTTGGCTGTGCAATTCAAGTTGAATTTCTGGGTTTATTATTCTCTTTAC